>DWQK01001706.1:0-14844 GCA_018231225.1 Noctuana stator
AAAAAACTAGCAATGGACACAGTCACTTTTAGTTCTTGCCGTACTGCCTAGAGGTGCTGGTAGGCGATGTATGGAGAAACTCAAAACCGAATTGCGTTTATCTTAAACTATAATACCCTGAACTAGGGACTTGGACTGTCAACATTGCCATGAAACGTAGATCGACGTATCTCTATTTCGTATATAGCATCGCTAAGGTATCCTTATTAAAGTATAATCAATTTGCGGTTAGTCAGTAGAGCAATACGTAAGTCACTAAGCAACAATTTTATCACACACAACCACAAAAAAGGTGTTTTAAAGAGCCGAATTCTTTGGATGGCCGTGTGTACATCAAAATGCAGTTTCACATCAAAACGTCTCTCATTCTGGGAAACGGTGTTGGCAAAAAGGCTGAGGTGGCAGCTTGTGAGTTCGACGGCAGTGCCCGAGCTCGAGTTTTCCCAGCGAAATCTGGAAGTTCGGTAGATTTTTTAATTGACGAAAAAACGACAACGATGCGCCATGCTCTCTCCTCTCGGGCCGCAATCAAATAAAAACTTACTCGTTAATGTTTTATGTATGAAATCCGCCGATACATTATGGATGGGGCCCCGCTGGCTACAGGGTTTTGACGGAGGCAGATATCGCAGGGCGCTATGGTGGGCGCGGGATTCTCCTGATATTTTTCTTCGAGTCTCCCACTGATTGCATCGGAATCTGAATGTCGAATAACTAAGATGCGAGGCAGTATTTCGGTCACATTATTTTTATATTATGTAAATTATATTATTGTCGTTTACTCCTTAGCAATTGTTCATTTTTTATGATCCTTGTTATTGAACATAGACAAATATGTATAACTTGTGAATGTAAGAACAAGCGGTGACAAGCTTAGTGGTTAAGAATTACGCCTATAATTCAAAAAGACTAGTTTCAAATCCCAACATTTGAATGAACTTTCTAAGTGATCGCATTTTAAGCAATTAAATGTCAGCTATTACATTTACAGCTGTACTTTACACCGTAGTTGACATTTTCAATATATTCGTAATTGTAATAGGAATTACATATCTACCAACAATTTCAACCTCGGAATTTACTTAACAACTGGCAACATTTCAGACAAGTCCTACTATGAGTTCTTGCAAAATTCATAAGCAAACAGAATACAATTTCATGGCGACCACTAACACATTGGACGTGTAAACAATTCTAATTTACTGTGACCACGTTGACATGTTTAGATGGCACACCTGAAGGACTATTTCGATCGAACCAGTTGCGCAAGCGCAGGTGTATGATACTAGCATGACCATAAAACGGTCTGAATTTTCATGGTTTTTTTTTTCTACGCATGCACATGTAGGTAAGATTAATGCGCATGTCTTGTTCGTAATCTAATATGTTATCCATACCCTTTACATCCATTGGATTATAATATAAATTAAGGAAACTGAGTAGAAGTACATACTTAGCCTAAGTATTATGGCCAAGTACTAGTACCTAATAGTTTTTGCAAATAAGGAAATGAAAAATACATTTAGAACACATTACGCTAAAGCATAAAGCTGAAGAGTTTGTTTGTTTGTTTGAACGCGCTAATCTTATGATAGCTATATTCATGAGGAAGGTTACTTATAGGCTATCAAGCATTACGTTACTATTCTTAACATGGTTGAAACCACGTGGCATAGCTTAGTAAAATATAATGATACCGTGCAATGTGGTAGTTAAACTGTTGCAGTTTGCCCTGCCATCTGCCTTATAACCCCTCTTGAAGAAAGTCTCGAAGCGAACTCTTAGTTCGGTTGTAACATAATCGTACCCATAGCAAATATTAATACAAGCTGGATAAAAACCGAACCGCCATATTTATCTCACGGATCTATCCCGTACAAACAGGATCTCGTCACACTTACCTACGGGAACTAACGAAGGGGCCCAATCACTGACGGGAGCGCATTAAATATAGAAAATACTTGAGTTTCTTTGATCGGAAAGAAGAAGCGAGCGAGCATGTAGGACACCTGATTTCTCTGTAACCCATAGACCAAATAATATTTTTCCGCATCAAACAGATGAATTTAAACTTAATCATCACATAACGTGGATATCGACCATTATTTTATCGTCAAGTTAATAATTTTGAAATGAAAGGTAACAAAGTATAACTATACTACCACTAATTAACTACTTAGGAATTAATTTGAAGATACAAACGACACTACATCGCAAACGATACAACATCTTCATACATCTTTAATTTGAAACAGACTTATAAATCTTGTAGATTACATTTCTCTGCATGTAGAGCTAAATTCATTGAACGCAGACGCTAAGCTGAATTGTTTGCGAGCGGTATAAATTATTATACCGTCAGTACTTAACGCTGAAAAAAACTTGCTTAATCCGCTTCCAGCCTCCACTTTAGCACCCCACGCCGCGGTGTTTGTCCACAAGCTGTTCATTACAAGCGATAATGACCGGATCTATCTGCAAGTGTAATGCGATCCCGCCATCTCGCGGGCTCATTGTGCGTGCCCGTTGAAAAACGCGCGCAATACCTTATCTCTTATCTATTTCGTATTTATTAGCTGAGATACACCGTCCGCCGCTATTTAGAACGTAATTAATATCGCGATATCGCTCCACTGGCCATGCTGTTTATTGAATCAAGAAAGTCACCGCTTCGCGCGTAATTCGATAAACCCTCTCAAGGCTTATCAAACTCACTGATTGATTCACTATAATTGCCCCTTTGTATTACGTCTCAATGAAACAAAAAGTGTTATTTATAGCACTTCACGTGAAACAGATGTCCTCACGTCAACTGTTATTGTTCATTAAGAAGATATAATGGCCAATTATGGGAAAAATGTAAAAAAATTACACAACTTTACATATTTCAACGTTATACACCTCGTTGGCATCCGTGTATAGTTAATTCAGCTGTACTTGCTCAAAACGCACACCTTTGCTTTTCAATTAACTATTTATAAGCATTAAACATTATAATGTGGCCGTTTGGTAAATTGTCGAGAAGTTTAGTTGGCGCTTCGCAAAGAATACTCCTTGCTGCGTTCCTTCACTGCAATTTTTCCGAGTATGCCGTTTCATTTAAGAGTTTCGGATGCTTTAGTCCACTGATTTTTAATCAAGCAAATTTTGTATGTTCACTGATTATATTAACTTAAATGTACATTTAGTGAAGTGAACACAAGTAATAGTGGATACATCGAAACATTCCTAAATATCTCACGACTCAAATTCGAAGAATCGTGGTCACATCGCCGGCTGATTCGGCAAAACAATCGCTTGTTACACTTGACCGACACTCGAGTAATGCGGTCCTTCATAATCGTGCGCGTTTACGAGCGATTTTCTCGAAAACTCACCTCGTGAACGTTTTAGTCGTGATCCCTGGAACCCTTTGATACTGTCCGACGCCTAACGAACTAGTGTCCAAACGATAAATTCGCCGATTAGTCGATCGGACATCTAGACACTGTCTATCGTCGACCTGGCAACCAGGCTGTCATCTGTCTACGGTTAACCTGTGCTATAGATTGACGGTAGACTTAATTTTTGATCGTAAAAATTGGTTTCATTCATTCAATTTTTCAACTTTTTATTCATTCAATTGAAAAATTGCCTACATCAATCGTTCGCGGTTTACTTACAACACTATAATTGATAAAACGATAAAAGATCTCTCTGTTTTAATAAGAATCTGGCCAGCAATGATAGTGGAGTACTAGGCGCGCATAACAGTAAGGCGTTTACGCTTGGCGTTAGACTCTGAGAGGCGGGCCGCCACGCTAGCTTCCCTTCCCACTAACCAATCAATCTTCACCTCCCCGACTTCTCCTGCATGCGACCAGAGCGCATTAACCTTAATGAAGTGAAACACTAGTTTGCGTAGAGGTCTCGTAATAATGGCCAATACTCTTAGAGAGTCGTGAACTCCTAGTCACCGACTTGGTTAGGCGGTAACTATTAGAAAGATTCGCAAAAAGTGCAAATGAACAAAATGAAATAGAAAACAGCAGTCATTATTTAACTAAAAAATTAAAACAATTGATTAAATAATATTTTATTATTATTTAATGGAACATACCAAGTTTTATAATTATGTAGTTATGCATAGAAATTTCGGTACGAATATGTCTTAAAATGAAATAACTTACTCACGCAGTACTTATGTGGTCCTAGTATTGGCGAAGCCCCTATTTGGAACTTTCAAATTTCATGCACAATAAGTCAATCGAACTATCCAGACTTTTCATAAATCAATACAGACTAACCATCAAATATTTTCCTAAAAATTACTTACAAATAATGATATCAAAATGAAATTACAGAAGGTAGGTACTTAATATATTTTCAAAAGTTGTTGCTGGCACTTTCATAAGCGAAAATTATTGGACGTTTTTACATCGTGTTGTTTTAAGCCAATAAATTCATTTTTATGAGTCAGATTATATTTTAACTTTTGCGTATATCTGGGCTTATCTTTGTCAATAAAAAACAACCATTCATAACAGTAACAGTAGCCGAATTTTTAAACGGTAGGTACTTCATTACTTAAACTAATCTGCTTACGAACGAATGTTAAGCCGATGATTTATAAGTTTTGTTTATTGCAAGATAACGGCATTTTAGGATGCTGATTTCTGACTAATAAAATTATAACAATTAATCTAAACACATGATCAAGAATGTCTTGAAACAGATTTTAAATCAACAATAACAGAAAACTGATTTTGAAATAATAAAATTGTATAATCTAATTATAGTTCCGAAACATTTAACATTATAAAGATAATAACAGGAGAGAGTTCGCCAACTCCCGAACGGGAGTGTAACAAAGAACAAATGCGAAAAACTGACGTATCGAAAGCTTTTCAAAGATCAAAAACTAAATTTTCATAAAGGAACCAAAATACATCGCGATTTGCAAACGTTACAAAACAACCGTGAGATATGGGTCAGACGTGGCGCCGTAATTACTCTACGCAACGTATAATTTGTTTCATTTCGGCAAGCTGAAACAGCTTGTAGTGTATACTATTATACTATAGTACCTTTAGTCTACCATGAATCACGCCAGGAATTGACAAATTTAAAAATAATTGCGTATACTTTTCAATAAATAACTCAAGTGGCCACATTAAAAGTGGCCACATAAATACTACAAGACATCAATGAGTTCAGATCACTCAGAAAAGGAAGCCACCAACCAACCCACGGTTTAGACCCAGCACATAATAACAGGAGGCCCACAGGGGAGCCATAATATGTCGATGATAAAACAAATTTAAAATATCATCCAAAATAATACGCCGATGCGTAAAGTAATCCTCGTCAGATATAAAAAGATATGATGCAAGATAAAAGTGAGAAAAATGACTCTTATCCGCAGATCGCGTTACCGCCTATCGTCGATCATCCCTCTGTCTTATTACCGACTGCCGATCGAACATAAATTCCCCCGATATTATTTGGACATGGCCGTCGCAATAACTCCAGATATAATCCAGCAGTAAATTTCACGAGAATAATTGGAACTTTATGAAGATTTTATCGATTATCGTTTATCGCTCTCCGAACCGGGCGTTGCAATCGTTGATAATTTATAAATCGTAGACACGCGTACGTTGCTATGGCTCGACATTCGACAATAGTTACAAAATCTCGGAGATCTTACCACCGGGTCGTGTGGGAAAATAATCTCAGCCGCAATCTACATCCGAGCTGGTTCCTAATTAATTTAGTAATCGCTCGTGACGACTTATTCCGGCCCTAGACCCAACCACGAACCTAACGAAATCACGACTCTGCCAGACAACGATAATCGTTATTTTAAATTTATTAAAATGTCCTCTTTAAGGACTATATCGGGACGCCTATATCGGACTGTATAATTTATTCCCGCTGCGGACAAAGCTCTTTAAAATGAAAGCTATCATAGACTAAGGGTCTTATTTCACTACAATGTTCCCCACTTACTTCTTTTTGGAATCTTTCTGAGCCTTAATCGTGATGTTGCTTCATCTGATAATCTGTCGGGATTATTTTCAATAAAGACATTTAATTTTTTATTTAACAGTATAATTTGATTGCTTTATCTAGTTTTGTCAGAAGGAAATTGGATAAATAATAAAAGAAAACACGAAATTTGAAATAACTCGAAACAATAAATAAGTAATTAATGACTAGAAGAAAACACAAACGATGCTTACACGTAAAATATATTGGATCATTCCCAATGATATTAACATTTTTACTGAGGAAAGAATTTTTAAAGCGCTTTTCTGTCACCATCATTGTGATTATTATCAGTTTTGTTTTGTTATAGAGTATTTTCGGAAGGTACTAAATGTTATTTCTACATTGTTAACCTATTCTCGACACTGTGACACGTAATTTATATATATTAAGAATATAAAGCTGAAGAGTTTGTTTGTTTGTTTGAACGCGCTAATCTCTGGAACTAAAAGTCGGATTTGAAAAATTCTTTTTGTATAATGATAGCTACATTCATGAGGTTATAGGCTATCAAGCGTTACGTCACAATTCTTAACGCGGTTAAAACCGCGTGGCACAGCTAGTGTTTAAATAAAAATAAGCCTTCCAATACTCCATCTGGCATGGAGGCTAGACCCCGGACAGCATTCTTATAAATAAATATCTTGATTGATTTACAAGTACACTCCAATTAAATTCCTGCCCGTTGCTTTAGCTTACAGCGTTTCAGCTTGCAGTAGGCAGCAATTTCCCCAAAACGATAGGATTCAGTATCAATAAGTCGATCAAGTTAGGTACTGTTTAAAAAATTTAATGTCTTTTATTCAACGAAACACAAAATAATTTACATCTAAATAAACAATATAAACATAACAAAAATATGTACAAAATTATAAATAATAACTATAAAAAGAAAATTTCCTCTAATATGCCCGCGTAATAATTTTAATTATAATTTTAACAAATGGTTAAAATAATATGTTATTACTTTACATCGTTGACGTCAATACAACAACGCAATCCAGAAACAGTCCATACAAGCTACTAATAGTTCGGGGGCTATTTTAAACTGACCTAGCTGAGCGATCGATATAATTAGCCCAGACACACCTCCTCTGCGTCTCGCAGTCTGGCATACGTCTGGCTGGTGCTGTGGTAACTTGCCTACGTCACTTTTAATTATTTCTGGAGGTGTATCGTTTCGTGATTCAAGAATTGAGGCCCCGATGGCGTTTGGACATCATTTGCAAATTTTGTAACCAAACCTGAGAGTAGATTTAAGTAATAGATAAGTTCCCTTAGTACAGCGGTCAACAACCTTTTGGCAGGCAAATCCCAGGTGAGCCGCGAGTTATAGACTCCTGTCTAAGTAAGAATAATTATCTAATAGCATTTTTCTATAAAGACGGAGTGTTTTTGAGTTTTCTATTTCTCGCTACACATAAAATAGCAAACAGGATAGCAAGAGGCTCAAATGAAACTCTTTGCAAATTTTTATAATTAACGCATACTCATTCATATCTCCACTTCAGAATTGCCTGTGTCGTCTGAAATGACTGAGAGATATGTTTGGTCTGACTTTCGTCTGGCTTCCGGCGAACCTAATACGAGTACGTGCGATCATAATCTCTAATCACAAATCGGTAAGGTTTTAATTAAGGAAAACTTATAAAATACTTACATTTTTAGTAAAATCTATATTTTTATTAATATAATAAATTTCACTGTCCAAACTCCAATGATGTTTGACTGTTCTTTATAGCTTCTAATTATATTATGTATAGTACTTCCGTGCAAAAGCACCCTTACGCAGAGAGGGCGCCCCACCCTTGCGCTTGTAGTTACGCGGCCGCGGAGCACCGCGAGCTCGTGACTCGCGCGAGGGTCAAGGGCGGGGGCGCGCGGATCGATCGAACCGCGCGTTTCCCGGCAACACGTCTGCTTTGCACGCCTTGGATGGTCGTCTTGTACGTGCGAAATTTCATTTCCGATTTCAACAGCATTATACCCATTACAAGTTAGATACACATTTCACACAGTTCTACGAATTCCCAAATGCATTGGTATTTTTTTATAGGTTACTAGCTGACCCGACAGATGTCGTTCTGTGCTATTATGACAAGGTATTCCTAAAAGTCAACTGTAAGGATAGTCCTTTGCAGTCGGCACTGTGTTGCTGTTGGCCGCTAACCAGAATCGCATCAAAGAAACACCAAATAAGTCGCCACCTACACTAGCTTACGCAGTGCACGCCTGTAAAGTTCCTAGTCGGTATCAACACTATCAACATTAATCGTCATATTTCAGTCAGTTCACACAAAACCTTAATGGATTAACCATCCAAGGAATTGGTGAAAACAGTACGAAAATCTGTTCAGTAGTTTCTGAGTTAAGCGCGTTCACACACAGACAGACAATGGACGCGACGGAGGACTTTATTTGATAACATATACAATGTACGATAGGTACGAGTATATGTAGATGACAATATGCTGACGGACAAGTTGACAAATAGGGACAGACCCGACCGCCCAAGGGCAGGCAATCCTATAGAATAATTTATTTTAATTTTATAAAGCAGCGTGTGTTACCTGACTATGGTAAAACAGAGTCTATATTATGGTCATAAGGCATTGAGTGCATGCAAGTGTACTTTGTTAGAGGATGAGAGCAGGTATTGTATATTTTTAGTATGTAGGCCAACCGAGCGTACAGAATGTAGTTAATTGGACCGTTCATTTGTAAATTGTGACGCTAATTAACTTCTACTCCAGTTGTATTGCAGAATATATGTTAATATTAGTGATATCATATAAAAATGAAAGTCATCAATTAAAAATACAAAGTAGGAAAAATTATAGATTATAAAATAATTCGGTTTAAAAAAAATTAAAAAACGGAATCCGGATGTTTTTTCTTTTTTAACACGCTTTTGTTATTAAGTTTAAGAAGTGTGTAAAGCGGATGTGCAATAATTATAATAAGAAATTATGTATACACGAACGACGACAATCGTTTCAAGAGAATGCAATACAATGTATAAACAATTTAATATATTTTAATGCTACTTTATAATAAAACAGAAACAATAAACTATATCCCACTTTGTATAACCATACATTTTTATGAGCTTCGCAATATTTATATTTCCACTCCCTCTCATGTTCCAATACCATCAAAGAATGTTAATGAAGCAGAAAGAAATTTAATATATACCTATTTTGTTTCAACCTTATCAGTTTATGGATTGTTATTTCTTAATCTTGTGTCTGTAGATCTGTACTTTTTTTTTTATTAATTTTCAAAAAATAGTAGAAGAATTAGTAGGTAGGTAACGTACCTATTACGAGTATGAACTAATGGCGTAATATCTTAGATAATAGCAATAGGCGCCTAGCAGTTTTGAAGACACTTCGTTACGTCACATATAGCCAATGTTGATTGAAACAATTATACCTACTATGACCCTGGCAATACTACATATTGTCATATAACTCACATTGCCACTCGAGCCTCTCCGAATACTGCATATTAATATGATAATGACTACAGGGCTCGATATGTATTCAAACCCAATAGAATTCACAATATCACAATTCACAATACTCTTTTAAAATTCTACGCGCGCTTTACAGTTTCCTCTGATGACTAAGCGTGTGAGCCATTCCATAAGTTCTTAACGGATATTCAGCCCTCAGCTTTTTTATAGAATAAAATAAAATAGAAAAGGATACCGAAGATAGGTATTGGAGGTGACCATCTAAGTCCTCATAGGAAGTAACGTCGCCACGCGTCTCTGGTAGTTGAGGTTGAACGCGTCTGTCCATGGGTTGGCAGTGAACAGTTTAAGAGCAGGTGGCCTGCATGCTAATCTCCGTCGTTGCTACTCATATCAACTACTAAAAAATTAAGAAAAATTTCTTCTGGAGAAATGGCGGTGGAAATTTTCCGATCGGCGAAGCCTGCCTATTATTTATAGCTTAACTAGCTGGTGCCCGCGACTTCATCTGCATAGAATAAGTATTTCGAGCAATTCAATCAATACTTTATAAATTATAGCCTATGTGATTCTGATGTATAAGTAAGCTATATTATTGTATCTGTATTGTATATTATGTATTATAGTAGGATTAATCTAAGGCATGTATACAACGACTGTAGAAGCATCAATTTGATATGGATTATACAAGTCCTCGCCTGTGAAATAAACATTATTTTAGGCGCGATCGATACAGTGAATCCCGAAGGGTCGCTCCCCACCGTTTTCCCCCAATTCGCTTTATTCTTCCTGAGTTTGCTTGAGGGTTCGGTAATTCCACGAATCTAGATCAATACTTTTGTGTAGGAAACCAAAATGTCCTAACGAATTAATATTGTTGTGTGGTAAATGTGTGGTAATATTAATTAACTTTTAATATAATTATACGGAATAATATTGTACATTATTGTACATTTATACATTTAAACTATAATGCTTATCGTTTTTACTTCCTAGGATGGATGTTGTACCTATATCTGTTTGCCTCGTTTTTAAGAACATTTAGTTTTATTTAATTTAATAAACAAATATTAAGCGTCCATAACTAATATGCAAGAAGTTTGTAAGAATATACTATCTATAATTATTAGTTTTTACTGACAATCCCTACCTCTTACGTAAGTTCCCAAATGTTTCCATTTAAATTATCACTAGGATTGAATTGAGAATTAATCATTTCTGTAGTTACTTTATTTAAAACAAATATTTAATGATAAAACAAATAGGTATTATTTAGGTGGAGGTATGATGATGAATCGATGAGTCACTTATCACCAATGATAATACTATAACGTATAAACTATAACTAATACGTATAAAAATGTTTATATAAGCAATGTGTCATACGATTTTCAACTGACACGATCGATATAAGTACCTATATAAATGTATGTAAATGACCAGGTCATACTGGCCATATATCATTTAAGTGTTTTTCTTTTAGTTTTATATTTTGACTGACGGTTGTCAGATAAAGAATTTTCTCTATAAGAAAAATGATTAAAATTTATATTCTATAAAGTATAATAATATGTAATAATACGAGTATATTATAATAATAGCTTAAATGTTGTTTTTCTAATTACAGAACAACTCATTTAATTTATTTATTATATGTATATAATTATATACGCTACAGATGATTTCAATTTTCAAACTACCTATATGGCTTCTGTGTTTACTTTATTGTTAACCTAAGCCTAAGACAATAAGAATAACAAAGGGCGGACATAATGCCTAGAGACATTCTCAACAAGGCCTAAGACTGATTACGGCCATAGACTAACATCTATGATTATGACGATCAATGTGGTGTAGTGGTTACTAAGCTTGTCTACTATTCGAAGGGTCCTGTTTTCGATTCCCGTTGGAGCAGAAATTGAAATGATGAATTTAGATTTCTGTTCCTGGTCTGGATGTGTAATTGTCTTTGTATGTGTCCATGACACTCACGACACAGGGAATCCGAGTGTGGGGCTGTGAGTGTGAAGCGTTATTTGTTTATTTTTGTTATGACCACCATACATTGCATTAATATAGAATTTTAATCTTAATCAAACATTGCACAATACATAAAATTAACAAAAGGCAAACTTTGATATAACATTAGAGTACGGCAGTGATCGCAGTAAGTTTAATCACTAATCAGCTGGCGCCCTTGACCCTTGACTACGGCGTCGCCAGTACTGTTACCACTGTTCACTGTTCGGACATTAGAGGCAGAGGGAACCATGGTTCACCGTGGCCGCGTGGCTGACTCACGCCGGCTGACGCGACAACGCCGACAATCGACGATGCAGTCGCGCCGTATTGTAATTTACGCACGCATGATTCACCCAAACCAGTCATTCCTTTGCCAGACACTCGGAACTATTTAATTTTTACTTCCGAGTACTTCTGACTTTATATATTTTATTGAAGTACGAGCACTTACCTCTTGTCAGCCTTCCTACTATGTATATTCTTACTGTAGAGTAAGATTTCGTATTAGATATCAATATCTATGCCTGTTATAATACCTAATATCAGTCGGTCAAGGCTAGATGGTCTAATGTTTTATTTTTATCAGTGAGTAACGGAAAATAAATATTTCATTATTAAAACCTTTACTTAACCCAAATTAAAACCCTTTTAAAACTAAAATTTGCACAACTTTAGATTTAAATAATTTAATAGGTAAAAATTGTGTTAAAAATCTTTTCCTTTAGTATTTTTAGAGTGGTACAGGATGCTCTTAATTTGTAGAATATCCGTTTTTATTATTAATTACAATTTTTTTAAACATCATAGTTTTTAGGGATTTTTTAGGTTTTTTTCAAATTTTTTTTTATAATTGAGTAGCAAACGAGATTGCACGCCTACCGTAGTATCGTAGTACCGTAGCAACCTAAAGTAGTAACTGTTGCTCATTTGCACACATCAAACTTCAATTCAAATAGGATAGAAGGCCTATCTAAAGTCATATGACACTATCCCAATCAAAATACAAAAATCAATTTTCGTGGTGGATTATGTTATTATGAGTTCGGTTATTTAGATTGCATCGGTAGCTACCTTATATTTAACAATAAACTTATTTGTATATATTGTAGTAATATTGATAGCCTTAATATTTAAGAGATATTTGAATAAATTATGTGAGTTTCTCTTCGTCTTTTAAAATTAGTCGTTTTTTAATTTTATCAATCCCAACAAACCCAAGACTGCACCTTCTTGGTGAAAGTAAGTTCCAAAAACGTATATTATGTACGTACTTATATTATTTTTATTGGAGTTTATTGAACACTGGATATTGTATGATCAATCGGTAGATTAATCTTTTGTTCATCTTTCATAGATATTTGTAATAATATGTAAGTATTTAAATCAAAAATAAAAAAAAATTTCAAATGTTCATCTACCTTTATAATACGGTTAGAGGTATATTCTTGAAAAATCGTTTTTTATTATTCTAACAAAAGATTACCTTTTTTGCAAAGTGTGACTGGTAAGTGGATAAACTTATCATAGATAAATTACCATAATATGAACCATACCATAACCGCTTACTATAGACCTACCTAGGTACGTAACTAATTACCGTAAGTAAGTAGGTAGCTAGTTAAGTAGGTACTATTGTGTATGTTTTATTTAATACTTCATTACGGGAGATTTTTTGCACTAAGTATTCTTTAGTAGATCACTTTATCATCTCATGGAAAACTGATGATAATATAAAATTATGTTGTTCATTTGGATTGCTCAGGCATGCGAGAAGCATGTCGTGATTAATATATTCAAGGTATATTCAGCATCAATTTTATTGCAGATGGGCTCGCGACCACCACGCGACAATACACACGACTAAATTTAAAATCCATCAAATATCAAAGAAGAAAATAAGAGCCTGTAGTTTCAAGTACCTCTGTATTTCGTTCAGATTATTTTGCTTCATCTTATACAGACAGACGGACGGTTAAAGTATTGAATGAATCGTTTTATTACACACACATTCAAACATTTCATCAGTGTGGATGCGCCATGTACGTACGGTGATCGTTACTAGCCAATCACAGCTCAGTATTCTCTATGCCCATATATGGTAAAGCCGTTGGTTGCGGCGGGTGGGGAGGTTGGGCGAGTCCATTATTGATTTTCATGAAAATAATAACATTCCGATTTTAATTTTTGAAGGTTTGCTTGACATCTGCCTGTTGTACATCACAGGTCACTTTTGGCAGTTTAGTTTGTATGCTGTTGATACAAAAAAGTTACAAATTTTAATAAATTTTAGCACCCGCAGAGGTCTATCGGGCGAGTCCATTATCGAGACGCCGGTGAACCGGCGTATTGTTGCTAGTGAAGCAAATCGACCTTAGCGCTCCGCAACCGCAAACGGACGAGACGAGCGACACCAGCCGACCGGTATTTCTCACGAATCGGCAAGCATTTGCTGTACTGTTGTGAATCTTCTCCCTTTGGTTCAATCGTTAAAGGTACGTAATTTTTACATATTAATTTAGAATAAGTTGGTATCTTTAATATAATATTGTAATGATAATATATTATGTAAGTTAACAATAACGTCCTACCTACCATAACTGAATCACCTGTACGTTTGCATTGAACATTTTATATAAATACCTAGGTAGGTAAAGTTTCTACGCTACGCTGCAAACGCATCGGCTCGTTCTACAAGTTGTAATGGAGGTAGGTATGTATTGGAAGTAATTGGAACTATGCCAATTTGCAATAAATATCAATAATAGTACTTTCTGTTATGTTCTAAGTGCATTGTGCGTCAGATATTATGCTAGGGTTGATACCTTTGATTCGTGATAAAAAATTGATTTATAAATAAGTAAGTGCATAAGGCCGGTTGGTATGCAAGTGTGTAATGTCGATCCGGAGATCGCGTTATCTAGTAGTGTAGAGCGCTATCAGCAGCAGCGGGGCGCGGGGGGACGCGCAGGCTCCCTGCAGCGCAATACCATATATGGTTACGAAAAGTCAGGATTACTGCGATTGGTGGAGAGGCAGCCGCGGTAGCGGGCTCGCGGGTAGGGGGTACTCCGATAACCGGCCTCATTTATATACTCCGCTTGCCTCAATTGCCGACATTCCACGAAGTGAGCTCGAGTTGAGGCGTTGTGCAGCACACCGAGGCTGTGCAAAAGCGATATTAATTTATTTATTTAAATAGGACTATTTAATTAAAAGTAAGTTTACATGTGAAACACTAGTGTTATTAATGTGCATGAAGTGTTGATGTGCAATAAAAGTGCAAACAGTGAGTGCGGTCAGTGACACGGGGTGGT
>DWQK01001707.1:0-14842 GCA_018231225.1 Noctuana stator
CGTGCTAGCCAACTTTTTTGATTGTAAATTAGTAGCAAAAGAGCATGCAGGCCACCTGATTCAGGTTTCAAACGGATTTATCAACGCCTTCTATCTTTTTTTTTGTTCTTAGGTTACGCGTATGTATAAATCCCACCAGCATAGTACATTACACGGATTTGGGTCAAGTTGTTCGCACAATGAACGTTGCTTGTTCGATGTGGGAAGCTCCCAGGCAAGCAGGCTATTTTTATGAACACAACTCTGTCTATCTTTTAATCATAAAGCATAAGTGGAAGGCGATATGAAAAAATCGCCTTCCGCTTATGCTTTATAAAATGTACTTACTTACTTCGTCTCTTTCAGTTAATTTTTTTTATTTCTTTTATCATACTAACAAATACAGTAGGTATGCGATAATAAAATTTGAACAAAGAAAAAAACGGACTGTACATCGCAAAACAGCACCTGAACGCAGTTTAATGTAGGTTATCATGTAAGAGTTTCCTATAACTTATTCACCAGGCAACGATGTTAACGATGTTAAATATTTGAAAATACCTATAGAGTTTTTTGTTGCTTACCTTGTCTTCAATAAATAATAAAAGGCTAATAAATCACCTAATTAGAACTAAGCAGACGATTAATTACTAAGCATTAATTCTATTTCTGACCAAACCCTAACCTTGCAAGGTACTCGTGAGCCAGCTCCTGCCAACCCGCTCTCGCTAGCGCTAGCAACTTGTACCTTACCAGCAATATTTGGAGGCTGCGGACAAAAGTACAGAGCATCGACCTTGTGATGAGGCAGTGTTTAGAAAGGAAGGAACGGCACCGGACCTTGTCACAACTGGCCCGTTTCCAAAACCAGGGCATTTTGAAAGTATGAGGATATTGTGATGTCAATGCAATTGCAGTCGTTTCGATGAGTTCAGAACCTTCGTTCTACAATAACCGCCGATATCTAAGGGCTTGTTATTAATTCAACTAAAGAATATATTAAGTTATCAGCTTTATCAAATCAATTTAATATAGATATTAACTTTGCACAATAGGTAACCCTAATATAGGGCTATGAATTTGAGACGTCATTTTTTTTTTATATTTAAGCTCCGGAAGTATAACATAGGTACAAATGAGTCGTGTAGTGTAATGACTAGACCCTTTCGCAACCTACATTGCCTTATTTTAATTGTAAGGTCAATTTTAATCATTTACATGTTTATTTAAAGGTAATTAAAACACAAAATTTCTAAATAAAGCAACGACCTAAATGTTCACAGATGAAAATATAACTCAACTAAAACAATAAAAATCCTTTTATAAGTCCGTAACGTGAATTTTGAAGGGAATCTACTTAGCCCACACTCATAAACCCCCTTGTTCTTGAAATGAGAAAAGAATTGCTTTACGCATTTCTGTTAAGTTTATTTTATAAGTTTGAGAGTGATGCCTGCGGACTTTTTATCTCTAACAAATTTGTGAAATGACAGAAAAAAAGCTCTTTGCAATTTTACAAGAAGTCAAAGTTAATGAGTTGTCGAAGTGATGATGGGTAAAGGATGCGCGATGGAATAATTACGAAGGAATGATAAAATTGTAACGAAACTAATTCTAGATATTAATTGAAATTGTGAAATGAGTGAGATCGTACGAGTGGTAAAAAAAATAATATTATGAATAAGAATAGATTATCGTTGTGAATGATTTTTAAAAAAACTAATACTATATTGAATTATTTTCAAAACAATTTATGTATGTTTTGTGGTAGCAACCATATTGGATTTAGAATTGTTTCATGGCGTACTGTATCGGTTTTGGGGATTAGACCGGAATAAGTCGTACCAGTCAAGACCTATATTTGATAACTTTGATAGTTTCTGGTGTATAAAACTATCTAATAAATAAAGGTTGCTAATACCTCTTTTCTATTTCACCATTAAACCAACAGACAATTCATATAAATTTATCTTCCAGCCTCGATCGTTACCATTAGTGTCCGAAATCTGCCAAATCAATATTTTAACAATCACTTGAATCTACTGATAACTTACTAGTAACTTAATCTACCAGGAACTTCTATCCGAAAATATTAAAATAAAGAGTTACACTTTATTATATATTACAGGTAAGTTAGTAATAGACTATCGGGGACTTTATCAGGAACCGTCGTATTTGGTCCCTTATTCTGCACAAATATGGCGTTTTTATATTAAGTTTGTTTTAAGTCAACTTTAACTACAATTATTTCATCGCCAGTCGGTCCTATTACGCAGTAAAACAATTTTATTCCTTTTACAGCTAGAAACAATGAAAAATATAAGGTTGCAAGATAATTTGTAGCAACGAGAATTTCGAACTCGACTCAACTCAACAGCAATAGGTAGACACACCTGTGGACCTGTAAATGAAAATTAATTATATCCCTCTAATTAAATCTTCGGAAAACCTTGATAGACGGGTCGAATTATTGCGTGCTTTATTCTCGGCCCAAATTAATTAATTTGTAATTTGAGAAAAGCGTTTTAGTTACCCAAAATTTGATTTTTGTGTTACATTATCAAAACTTACGATGGTGAATAGGACCAGAATTCTTGCTACAACTTTTTTTGACTTTCGTAATTGACGCCAAAGGACCTTGGTTGTTAGCAAGAGGGGAGGGGAGCCCAACTGATTCAAACAACTGGAGACTAAAACTGGAACTGGTGAAGCATCCTATACCGTCGGACTATCGTTGGGTGGTGTAAGGGTCTAGAGGACTCGAGGTATCTCTCAGTTTCCAAGCAGTCTCAGAGGAGTATACCTTCGCAACTAACTAACCAGATTATAGATCAGGTGTAGTCAATCCTCCTCCTGATGATCTTATTTGAGTTGAAAGTTTTGAAACGCGTGATACAGAAGGGCATGGGATTCATCGTGGCATCAGGCAAAAAGAACAGGAAACCCTGTCCTAAAAATGCGCTGAAGCAGGCCAGGGTTTTAGCGCCATAAAAATCCCACCTTACACAGTATCTCTCCCATAAATAGAGAATCTATTTTTCTCTGTCTCGAGCTGACAAGTATCTTATACTCACTCTATATTTTATTCAATTCACGAAAAATTCAGAGTGAAAAGGTCACAAACACATTTCAAAGTAAATTGTAGGCCTTACTGCCTTTGTAGTCATAACTTATAATGCCACTGCTGTCACATGTGTCTCATAATAATATGTCATAATATATGTTTCGACTGTCGCCTGGAGCCTCTTCATACGCTTTTGTCCAAAAGTTTGTTTTTTTTTTGGATTGGATCATCTTTGTAACTTAGGAATATGAAAAATAGTTTACGTCCTATTCTAAGACCTACTGAATGTACACACAAAATTTCATAAGAATCGGCCAAGCCGTTTCGGAGGAGTTTTGTTATAAACACTGTGACATGACACTTTTGTATATTAGAAAAGATTATCATTTGATTGTCTTTTGCCACACTTAAGGAAATCACTGTGAAAACATGATTTTTATTTCTTCGACGCCCATTGTTAAAGAGTCAAGTAACCAGGACGCCTCACAAACAAAATCTGTTATAATCTTAAGTCACCTCGACGACAAAGAATATAAAGAGAGATTATTCCCGACACACGACCGACGTTATTACCATCTGGGCCTGTTTCGAATTTACATACCCACTTTTATTGTAAGGGCGAACCTTATAAAGGATTCTTATAACAAGTTTCAGTGCGATTATCAACTTAATGTCAGTGGAAATAAGGAGCTAAATGGGTATAAATTATCGCCTATCAACCTTGGATGGTGCTTTTACGGAGTTTCATATTATGCTTTTACAATAATAGGTGCCTAGTGCGTATTTAATTTTACTTCAGGCTCATTTTTATTGTTTCTAGAAATATGAGCCTTGTTTAATGTAGTTACAAGATTTTATAAATGGTAACGAGGGCCTCTGATTCTCCAACTTATGCAGCAATACACGAATAAAGAAGAACTCTTTTCTTAAAAGGAACGTAACTGTTTTCACGATTTGACGATATCATTACAATATATAGACATTATACATTTCTACAAATTAAAAGTTAAAAGGAAACTTTATTAATACAGTTTCACGTTCAAACAGTCATAATATGTAGATTTTGTAGGTATATTTTACGAATAGGTAACAGAATTGTACGGATTAATTGCTGAACAATGTGTTAGGTACATGTAGCTCAATATCTCTCCAACACTGAATTATGACGCTTATACTTCTCTCTTTGTTTCAATTAATCCCTAGCAAATTAAAAGTAATATCTAACACCTACATAAGAATTAATACAGTAGTTTGTTCACATCTAAAGCTAATTAATGTGATGGAAATGTGTTTTAATTTTTCAAATACTGGTAGTTTTTCTGAAGTCCACGACACGAAGTCGCGTGCATTAGCTCGTGTAATCATAAAATTCGAAAATAATCAGCATAAAGTACGTACGTTTACATGATTTCGATACTCTACCAGTCATTATTTTTATAATATTTCTCTGTCACCAATAATGACTCAAAGACCTGGCGGTAGAGGGTTAAGCCCTGAGGAGTGCGACTATACTCAAACACTACACAAGAGGTCGTTGACCCTTGCGACCTCAACTATCTTTAGTAGTAAAGCTATATAATTCCGTAGTAACAATTCGTTTTCTGTTTATCGTCCATCTGCCGGTCCAAGGTTAGCCGGTCGACCAGTCCATCCGGGCATCTCGTTTTCGTCGCGAACAAAAGTAAAAGTGAACATCATTAACGTACCAACTTGTTCTTGAGTCGAACGCTGGTAAACGACGCTTCGTGAAATTTCCATTCGGTGTCAATGAAAAAACTGTAACAGACAGGCTAACGTCTTGTTCTACTTTGGAGACTACTACTTTTTAAATGATTAAAAGATATGGTTAGTTATTAAATCTATACTAATATAGCTGAAGAGTTTGTTTGTTTGAACGCGCTAATCTCTAGAACTACAAGTCGGATTTGAAAAATTCTTTTTGTGTATGATAGCTACATTCATGACAATGGTTATAGGCTATCAAGCATTACCTTACAATTCTTAAAGCGTGTGAAACCGCAGGGCACAGCTAGTTAGTTATATAGTAAAATATACATAGAAATAAGAATTTCCGATAGTTGTAGCAAATTATTTTTTGAAAATACGCGTTATTTAACTTGAATTTGCTAAAGGGGTAACAAAATTACCAAAAAATATACGCAATGATTTGTAAGTTAGGTATGTTGAAGTAAGTACTTAAATTTAAATCAGTAATGTCTATAATTAGTAATTTCACATACTTAGATTGCGTAACAACTTCTAATACTAATAAAGAAATACTTGTTTCGCTAAATTACTGATACATTAAGTTCATTAATTTAATATGAGAAATGTTAATTTTGTCGAATTTGTGGCCAGTTTATTGCAAGCTGTCTGCGTTGGCAAATGGCGGCTTATGACCACAGCCCTTAACTCACACTTACACAAAAAGTACCATAGTTTTATCTAATAAATAAGAATTAGAGCGTTAGCATACAACAGAATCCGAGCATTAAGTAAAATAATCTTGATTGATCGGTTCAACGAACCTTACTTAGTGTTCACTTAGATGAATGATTGCCCAGTCACGTAACATGAGTGAAAACACTTGTACAACAGTGAGAAATGGTTACCAGTGAAGCCATCTTTGTAAAACAATAGTTGGATAACATGCTTATTCAATTTTACTAGAATGGTTCGTGAGAGTTATTTTTCGTGCTCCATGAAACATCTGACTGAGTTCAACATATTGAAGCTTCTGACTTGTAAACTATTAATAAATAATTGTATAAATCCTACTAATATTATAAATGCGAAAGTTTTTAAGTACGGATGGATGGATGTTTGTTACCCTTTCACGTAAAAACTACTGAATGGATTTTAATGAAACTTAACAATAATATAGCTTATACATCAGAATAATAAATAAATTTACAATTTATAAAGATATTGTGCGAATGGCTCGAAATACTAATAATGTAAAAATTGTATTTCTTATCCCAAAAATACTTTTCTTGAATTACAACCACATTACATACATCAGGAAATACATATCGCTAATTAAACATGCTTATTAAATTGTTCTTCCAACAAACTTATTAAATTGTTCTTCCAAGCATGAATCATATTAACAACATACGTCAGTAACATGTCATATCAGGCAGGTCTGACCAGGGAATTGACCTCTGAACCCTCGCAAAAGTTGTTCCTCTAATGCAAAAGTTACCCAACGTCAATCAAATGTGAGTTGGTAATAACGCTGCTGTTGAGTTTCGGACAGTTAAAAGAAATTTCTAACTAAAATTATGTAAGTTGGTGAAAGAATGGAAATGTTGGCTTTTCCTTGTTAAGGACGTTTAGACGATGAAATGAGAAGAATAACTTTTAAAAGAAAGATCATAGCTATATGAAAATTGTGTGTCGCTAGTCGCTATTACATTAAATTTATCTCGGGAAAATTTTCGTTCAACAATTATTTTACGATTTTTGCTGTGGCTTTGTTTTTATTTCATATACAAATCAGGCCTTGATTCTTCGCTTAACGACATAAAAAATGTCTTCGAAGAAGAATATTGAAAATATGACCGCAATTTTCCTGTTAGATGATCTAGAAACGAAATGAGGCCTCATCAACTGGTACGTCCACCACAGCAAAGCTCCACAAAGCCACTGAATAAAAATGAGACACGAACCCGTAGGGCATAACAATCAGCTATTCAAATACACCGCAAAGTTCAACGCTCACGACAGGTGATACACCTGCCGATTTAAGGAGGCCTCCAATTAATTCGCCAGCAATAAACACAACAAGTATACGACTTAAGGCGGTTAATACTAGCGAAACAAGAGTGGTAAGTGACGACCACATTCACTGCACCGGCAACGAATCCACAGTCATACTTCGTGAACCGAGCTGGACGCGACTATCCGATTTACGCGCGAACATTAAGTTATAACTTTAAAGTGCGTGTTGCAGACGAGAATTGAAGCCTGTGAGTTTATTGTCTGTTATAATTTATTTTTAATTTTTAATAAAGGTGACCAGGAAAAAATTGTTTATTATGTTTGATAAATTAATTATAAGAAAGTTTGTTTTGATTGCCTCGATGTAGTTAGTTATTTTAATACATTTGTTTTGGTGATATCGCTAGGATATTTCTAGTACCTACTAATGGGTCGGTAGATAGAGGAGAGATTTTAGGATCTCTGGACGTAATATTATGTCACAGTCTCGCGAAATCATTGATAGTGAAAGTCGTATAGTGACTTTGATGTCACGCGAAGATGCCAGAATACAGTAGGACGCTGTGGCTGGACAATTTCCGATTCAGTTAAAATTTTTTGTAAACTCGTCAGTGACCGAACTGAAAAATTTTTAAAATAGAAAAGTATTAATTAAAACATATAGAATCCTCATTATTACTTCAGTCTGCAAATACAGTAAAACCTGTAAAAAATGTTTTTTTTTAACTTTTTTATTTTTGACATAATTATAATTGGTCTGAAAGTACTAATTGCTTAGTAGAGCTTATAAAAGTTCGTCCGAGGAGGTACCACCGCTGTTAAGGAAGTCTTGCGGCAAGGACTTGTGTTTCGGTTCTGGAGGGTGGATGCCGGACACACTATCTGGTAATCACAGAAGCACAAAGCCCCAACACATTACTTGTAGGCATTGCATAAATTAACCTTTCCATCTTTGAATATGTATCGCTTGAATAACTTGCATGTATTATGTATTCCTATACTCATCTCGTGTGAAGTCAATGTAGTCATTTTTAATGAAACAGAGTCCATACTTTGCAAGGCAAAAAACCACTTGCATTGTATTCAAATAGAAAATACATTTCATATAGTTTTACAGTATGCAACATGCAATAGACCATGCAACAAACCATGCTATTCACCACCTTTTATATCATTGAATTGAAAAAAATTTAAATGACGCACACGATTAGCTGTCACGTCTGCGCGCTATCAGGCTAAAGCTATACTGTACAGTTAATCATTTGAGAGTTTATGCTTGATTTTAAAGGAGTGCCGAGAGTTTTTTCCGCCGGCTTTTTTCTCCCGGCCCACCTTAACCAAAAGGGCGCCTAAAGGCGATGTACTGTGTTATTTGACGTTCATCGAATACGAATACCTTATGATGAATAAAAATATTTTTATTTTCTATTTTATGTTATTTATTGACAACGTCTTAATATTTTTTAATACGATTTAGAGCAATATTAATAGGCAATTAGTACAGCATAAGGAAAAACCTTAATTTTAAAATATTTATTAATAAAGCACCTTAGTTTAGCTACAGTAAGCAGTGATTGGGCAGAGATTTAATGAATTATGTTGGCTATGAGTGTTATGACCACTCTCTTATGACTTATTCTTGCTCTTATGTTCTCTCTATTTATTTCCCTGTCATAGCTCATAATAATATTTTAACCCAGACCTTAGAAGACTACAATCGTTACACATACGTCATGTTTCTTTAGAATTAAAATACATTTCATCTACTGTTTTTGCCTAAAACATGCCTGAAACTCAAACTAGCTTTTCTAAACACAGTTCAACATTTGTTCGAAATAGACCCTACAAAGATTTCAGTCAATATTTACGTCCGAATTTCGGATCGTGTATACAAATAATAAGTTCAAAATCTATGTTTACTTAGTACTTTGTGAAACTATGGCCGGCTGTTGGTTTAATATTAACTATTCGTGGCCTGTTCGGCCCGAAACTTAATATTCCATGGCTTCTATTGAGATTCCTGTATTTCCTGCTTTCCTTTCTGAATGAAATTAAACTTATCTAAAGCCTTCAAACTCATGGATTGATCTACATCATCCAAAAGAGATTTTTTGTTAATTTTAAGTTTAGTTTTCAATTTTAGAATTGATGTACAGTACTTAATATGTACACACGTAAAACTGGAAAAGTTTGCACTGGTCTTTATATTATTAAAATTACTGACATAGTTTTAAGGTCAGCTTTACTAATATAATATGTTCATATTGTCTGATGTAAAATAAATACAATAAAATATTGCTTATATAGCCGGTCATAATTACCACTAAAAAGGTTTTTATCTACGCGGTAAAAGTCGCACAAACTACTTTCCGGTACAAAAGAAGCTCACTTATGTGTGTGTGTGTGTGTGTGTGTACTGTTAGGTTGTATTGTTCCTGTGTATATGCTGTTAGATATAACAGAAACTAACATACAATCAAAGATAAATAAATCAAATCAAGGTTTTAGAGCGTGGGAATAAGTCTTCTTTCGAAACGGCGTAACAAATTACCACAGGGCAAAGCTTCATACAATTGCGTGAGACGGTTATTTGAATGATTATTGTCGTTAACCATCGCTAATGAATCTTCTTACACTTAGTAAACTTTTCTTGTAAGGAAAATTACTATGTCATCCTCCTCCTCAGACCTTCAAAGGCTGATGGATGGATGGACTATACTTATCAAGCTCAATGATCTTATATGTTCACTGGTGTACGACCAGGAGTCCAAATCTGCTTTTACAATTGTCTAGTAATTGCCTCCTAACCGTCTATCACTGGCATTTCAATGACTGATTTTGACAGTTTTGGTAATATTCTAATTAAAGTTGTCAATGGTTTTCCGACGATTTGCTTGTGTCATGATAGAATTTGGAAATGTACATAATATGGTGTAAGATCCCTTTATAAAACGACCTTCACCGACTGTGGGGAGAGACCCGTGCCCAGCAGTGGGACATAAAAAGGGTTGAAGGCATATGAAAGAATTCGGAATTGAAATGCTTTTTATGTTTAATTATCTTATAAACATCCCAATAACAAATGCGCCGAGCATTAATTGCAATTGCAACATATTGGTATTGGCAATATTCACAATAATATAACGATCGGTGAAATTAGACAATTAAATACACATACTTAGTACTAATTGTAATGAGAAAATAATGAAGTTATTGTAATAATGACATCATAATTCTTTCGCAATGTAATTTTTAACCCCCAATGTAAAAAGAAAGGTGTTCTACTAGACGGAACCAGAAATTTGGAGGGTGTGTTCTTTGTATTAGTGATAACGACAAGCTTTAATAAAAAGGTACCTGTTAAAATATTATCCCTGGAGATAAAAGACAAAGTAAATGGTTGCTTAGTTAATTCTTTTAAATTAATTGACTAGAACATTAAAAATTAATTGTCCCCACTAGGCAAAAGTTATGGACCTACGCTATGTAGGGAGTAGGGTTGCCACTACGAAATTCCTACGTAGTAAAACTGCAGCGGTTACACGCGATAAAGGCTGGCCGCTACTACGATTAGACGCTCATACTAAAATCTAGCGGAATATCGACTACTCGTAGTGTAGTGTATATAATAATAAGTAATACAACGATAATAACTCAGTAATAGTGTTCTCTTTATTCCTTTCTATTATTCTTATGACATTACATTTTTGACAATCAATATCAATAATATATTTCTATTATTTTTAAAGTTCGAACCTAACCAAAGAGTTTATAATTGCCGACAACATTTTAAACTATCTTACAGTATACATGTGTAATGAAATACTTTTAGCAGACGTTAATAAAAACCAAATGTTTCCTCCTGCGTAAGTATACGGATATACGGTAATGTCAGTAATATTCTGTAATTATAAACTGCAAGTGCGTAGACGCACCGCGTGGCGTTGTTTCGGTAGCGCGTCCCAATTACAAACAATGGCGGAGCGGACGCACGCGTCACTTCCGGCGGCCGTGCCTTCTCGCCAAACAATCGCGAACCCTCTGTGTTGCAACGAGAGCTATTGTTACTGCGGACTTCTTCATTTATTTACGAGTATCTTAACATTAATGAATCTTAGATCATTTATTATTTCCTTACATTGGTACCACCAATGGAACCACATAAATGAAAAGATCACTATTATATTAAAACGCTAGCGACCCGCGCTGGCTTCGCACGGGTGCAATGCTGATACTAAATACATTACTTAAAAACTGTGAACGTTTGTACATAAAAAAAACCGCATCAAAATTCGTTGCGTTGTTTTAAAGATTTAAGCATACATAAGGATATAGGGACAGAGAAAGCGACTTTGTTTTATACTATGTAGTGATTATCTCTAATAAATAAATAAGTCCTAAAGCATACCTAACCTCAAATAGTTATCTATGAGATATAGGGTACAGCTAACATGTCTTAGTAGACACATATTATATGTTGCATGCATGCATATATTGCACATACTCGTACATTTTTTAACAGAAGTTTGTAAGAAGTAAGAATTTTAACGATGGCCGCTAATTTCATCTAAAATTTTTGGAGATAAAGTCTACGACGACGCAAAATACGTCCTTGTAATCGCTAGCAGTCGGTTTCTGAAAATTCTGAAAGAACATTTCCAAAGTTCAACAGCTCTGTCCAATCAATTTGAGTTTCTGAAACATTGCATTTAGGTTTTTAGGTTTAGGTTTTTATAATAATTAATAGGCATACATAGGCACATATCTTAAACACATTTTGAGAATAAGAAAATAAGTTGTTATACGACAAACTCCATTTTGTTTACTAACTAGCTTATGCCCGCGACTTCGTCCGCGTGGATTTCATAATTAATTAAATACTCTTAATTGGACCAAGGAATCACGTTGTCCCATGCAAACTTTGCTCTTATTTTTCAGCCTCTTAGGGTTAGAATTTCGGAAAATCCTTTCTTATCGGATGCCTACGTCACACAAAGAACACACCCTTCAAGTTTCTGGTCTTTACCATCAGCGATTTGGGCTGTGCGTTTATTCGTCAGACAGTCATTCAGGACAAAGGGATTAAAACAGCGAATACAATGTAAATTACATCCTACTTTCTACTAACATTATAAACGCGAAAGTTTAAGTATGGATGGATGGATGTTTGTTACTCTTTCACGTGAAAACTACTGAATGGATTTTAATGAAACTTTAAAATAATATAGCTTATATATCAGAATAACACATAGGCTATAATTTGTAAAGACATTGTGTGAATTGCTCGAAATACTAACCCTACGCAGACGAAGTCGCGGGCGCCACCGAGTTAGGGAATATGACATAATATTAGGCCAATGAAAGCTAACCACATTATGTCTAGATATTTGTTCAATATAAGAAGGCTACATCGTGGGAAATGCCTCCCATACCACGCTGGCGTGTAACCTACATTGTACTTCTAACAGTTAACGGAAAGATACACAAATTTCATCACTGAGAACGCATAGGACTAGTAATTATACGTTATCTTTGTTTAATTCTTCAATTATAACATTTGTGAACCTTAGAGTTTCGTCGCTGTATGGTTTTTTAATAGATTTCAAAGTGAGGAGGATGTTCACAATTCAACTGTTTTTTTTTATGTTTGTAACCTCATAACTTTCGACTGCGTGAACGGATTTGGCTGATACTTTTCTTATTTGAAAGCTGATGCTTCCCGTTCGGTCCCATTTTAATTAGGTCCAGTTCTGACAGCGGCATCCATGAGAAAACCTTATAAGCCTTAAATAAAAGTATGTGCGCGACAACTTTGAAGTCGGTTTTTTTCATAACGCAAGTTGTAATCATTCTTTAAACTATCAGTTTTTGACTTATTCCGTGATACTAAGTTAAATAAATATAATTAATCTGTTTAACGGCAACTGGGGAAGTTTAAAATTATAGTTTTGTCTTTGAATTTGACTGGGCTGCAGTCGCTTCATGAAGGTAAACTTTATATACGAGTATAAGAGTTACCTTCACATTTAAATTGATGTGATGACAGTCGCACATTTCTTCATGCTTTCGTTCACATGTAAACGCCTTTGTTATCAACTGGTGAGCTGGAGTTTGTTCCTGAATCAAAAAACATAGTAAAACTCTTTATTCATTTTAAACATCGGCATTTTACGCCGTATTGAGTCTACATTGTTCGAATATGAGATGACGATCTACGACTGGAGGATCAATGGTGAACATTTCTCGGACACCCATTAAAATCCGTTTTGGTGATTAAAAATTATTGTGTTAGAATATAACACAAACAGAATCATACTCGTGTTAAAGTGAGATTTATATATAATAACAGATGTCGCTATATACTTTATATATTCATATTTCATACTTATATTACTAATGCGTAAGTAACTCTGTCTGTCTGTCCGTCTGTGACGTCATCACGGCCCCACCACTGAGCTGATTGCGATGAAAATTCATGGAAAGATACTTGGGGGTCTTGGGATGATACTCATAGGGTCATTGGATACTTTTTTCTTTATTTTTTTTAGGCTTCCAGGATTTTTAATATTTTTTTTATTGTCCACGCGGTCGAAGTCGCGAGCATTGGCTATATAGATAGTATTTTATACTTATTAGTGAAACACGGCTTTGGTGAGTGACGGTCGAATTGGAACCCATGGGTAATTGGCACTATGACTAATATCTAATCTGTGAAAATGTTTAGTGTCTGCCTGTTACCGGCGGATGGAGGCTTAGTCTCGCGCCCTTGCTCACGGAACCCTAAAAAGAGAGAGGCCAAGCCAATGAAAGTGACCCTCGCGAATTAGTGTATTAGTCTGGCGCGGGATCAACGGCCCGCGATGGCCCCCGGGGTCGTCGCCCTGGCCGCTTAACGACGCCGCGTTTTCAGAACGCAGCTTTTATCAACTACTCGACGTGAAGTAAATCACTTTTGAATGGGTGTGTATTGTGTAAATTTGTGTGTGTAAGCCGCGTGCGCGACCGATCTGCGCTCTTGTGACCTTTTGAATGACATTGTTTGGATTTAGGTGCGGAAATTTCAATTAGGTAGATATGTAATGTAAAATAATCGCGATCCGACTTTAAAGTTGTCGCACACATACTTAATGCAAATTTTCAAATTTAAGACATATATGGTTTTGTCATGGACGCCGTTGTCAGAACCGAACCAAATTTAATTAGGACCACACGGGAAGGACCAGCTTTCAAATAAAAAAGAATCATCAAAATCCGTTCAGCCAGTCGAAAGTTGTGAGGTAACAAGCATGGAAAAGTAGAGAAATTGAGAACCTCCTCCTTATCTCCTATCCTTATATCTTTTCTGTCCTTTTTGTATATATGTACATACTTACGTAATCGTATTAGGACACCTAAATATTTAATGGCTTTGTATTTAACATTTACCAACTAAATAATCGTCTACCAACTGCCTAATGAATGTTAGACATGTGAACAATAACATTAATAAAAACATCTTTGAACTCCTGACTCTAATCAAGTTAAACCTTAATCGGGTTAATCAAATATCTATCTAGTTACCAGAAACAACAATATCTAGTCACCAGAAACAATAATGTCTAGTCACCAGAAACAATAATATCTAGTCACCAGAAACAATAATATCTAGTCACCAGAAACAATAATATCTAGTCACCAGAAACAATAATATCTAGTTACCAGAAACTTTGCAGATCTACATTTGTCGTACGTCTCCACTGTGTGAAAATCGTGCGATTTTTTCAAGTGACATAAATTTGATTCGCAAAAGCAATTATTACAAACTACCTTTGCCCCCCGGTTTTACCCGCGTTAACAATTGCAATGTAACTTTTTCACACTAAAAGAATTTTTGAACTCGGTCCAGTAGTTTCTGAGATTAGTGCGTTCAAACAAAGAAAAACTTCAGCTTTATATAATTAACTAGCTGTGATACGCGGTGTCGCCCGCGTGTAGGATAGTAGCGTAATACTTGATAGCCCATAACCTTCCTCATGAATGTAGCTATCATATAGAAAAAGAATTTTTCAAATCGGTCCAGTAGTTTCGGAGCCTATT
>DWQK01001708.1:0-14841 GCA_018231225.1 Noctuana stator
AATTTATTGTAGGCACCTATACCACGATTTTTAAAAGAATAATAGGTAGGTAGATACAGGCAGATACTGTGTATACCTACCGATACGTAATGACGTTTAGGTATACAAGAAAGTGCTTAGGTATTAATATAATAACGCTATTAATAAGTCATTTGCTAGAGGACCGCCTTAATTAAAGACTTACTTTCTATGAATGAATGATATTATTATTGATTTGCGGATGGAGAAGGATGAAAGTTAATTAACGCTTTGTATTGAAAATCTGTAATTAAGAATTAGATATTTAATTAAAGTCACCCTGTTCGCAGGCTTCAGGACTTTGCATTGTTAATGAGGGTGAGATCTAAACAAACAATAATCGGGGCCACTTTTGTTATATTTATAAATTATCACGGACAGAGAGACAGAGAAAAGAAGATGGGAAATGGTACCACTCTTTTAGTAAGGGAACAAACGTGGCAACTTATTATTATAATTGATCGGAAAGAAACAATATATTATTATGACATTTATTGATTAGGATCGTACCTAATGCAATATCATGTTTCAACGATCAACTAAACACAATTGAGTCCCATATGTTTATATTGACTTATGCATGCGAGCCACAATGCACGTAGGTATGTCAAATAGCTGTAATGCACTTTTTCCTACCTGTCTCTCTCTTCCGTGTAATTTAGAATAGAGATATTGTACTTTTAGGAAACACATAAAATTACAAGACGTACAAACTTTTTTTTAAAATTGTGGAAAAATCTAGGGAACAGAAATCGGTCAGAATCGGTGCCTAATACTACTGATGCCTTTAACTTACTTCCTACTGTACCAAAATTTAAAACATTTAAAAAATCTAAATTATAAGCATCCAATGCTTATATAACATGTAGCTTTAAAATGTGTTATAAGAGAAGCGGCGGTCGACCGCAAACAGTTCCTGAAGTTCTAAGAAGGCAAGTGCTTATGTATGTTGTGGTTCCAATGTACGCCCTTGATAATGCTCTTTGCTATAAGTAGGAACTATAGTACATACACTCGTATCGTATGACCTATTGTTATAGTTTCATATTAATTATTTATTTCACTGAGTTAAATTACACGTTGCACCTGAGAGAATGTGCTTACCGCTGTATCGTTGCCTAAAGGAAGTTATTATCACGAGAAGATTTTTAAAATTTTTCAATACAAGCTTTATTTTAATATTTAGCTTCTTTATGCTTCATTATTTCGTATGCTTATAACAATAGGTAAAGACTGAGGACTGGAAGGGGTCTCTACAACTTCTGCCATTTATAAATATAATATACCTGCATGCATACATATATGTATGTATGTATGTACGTACGTACATATATGTATATAATATGTATTCTTCGTGCATCTTAGCTGTTTCATACATCTTTTATAATAATTATCGTCCTTTTTTTTCTTTTTTTATCTTTGATGCACAATACAGAATAATTGTGTATTTGTATATAATATACATTTATAGGTATGTATTGTATATCTATTATCGATACTTCGATAACGTCAAAGCTCCAACGACAAGACAGTCCCATCGAGGCGGTTAAGTGGTTCCTCACTTTGTAACGTAGTAGAGATGGGTATAAGTACTTGCCTATATATATATATATATATGCTAAACTGGGATTTTGTTCATCTCACCCTTCGAGCATTAAAGATTTCACTTACACAGATTATTTTTAATTGTAATCGAAAACCTATTTTTATACTTCTAAGTCCAAAAATGAAAAAAGTCCCTATAAACTGCAACCCCCTATTTCATCCCCATAGGGGTCAATGTCTAAAAAGAACCCCTGTACGAAGTTTCAAGGTTCTAGGTGAAGTAATTTCGGCTGAGTTTAATTAAAAAAAAAATTGTTTTTTTTATTACACTCGTATCAGAAAATACTAACATACATACTTACGTGAGTCAGTGGCGTGCCTAAGGTTTTAGACCAACGGGAAGCTCTTTTCTGTGGTTTCGTCCGAAATGTTACGTCATAAATTTTGGGTAACCAATTTTTTTCTCCATTGACTGATATAGTAGTGTTCCATGGTTGAGTACCGCTATCTATCGTAAAAGCAAATTGGCGATAAAAGCTTCAGAGTACAAAACATAGATAAAACAGATAGCCAGATTTTAGTACTGTGCAATCATAATAATACTCAATTAGAGATTTTAAATAAAAGTGTACATTTTACGAGTTATTAAATTAATACCTATGTATTTTGCAGTTAGTACATACTCCATTGACTCACACGCAACTTTCGCTCCAAAATAAAATATAATTTACTAGGTAGTGCCCGCGACTTCGTCTGCGCAGGATTAGTATTTCGAGCGATTCACACAATATCTTTATAATTCATCTTTATAAATCTTTATACGCTGTAGCCTATGTGTTATTATGATGTATAAGTATTGTAAAATTTCATTTAAATCCATTCAGTAGTTTTTACGTGAAAGAGTAACCACCCATCCATATTTACAAACTTTTGCGTTTATAATATTAGTAGGATAGCTTGGAGCTTTATCAAATCCTTTTTCTAACAAACTTTTGGCGTATAAAACCGCGTCAATGCTCAGAACTGTGGAGCAACGACCTCAACATTGCGGTATTGTTGGGGTAGTATTGTCGTGACAGCATTCCGTGCCGAAACGTAATGCCGGTCTCCACTTAATAAACCTATTCTAATAAAATCTAGACTGAGCTTTACCTATTGCAGTTTATTATTTCAAACGTTTCAACGTTAGGCCGCACTTAAGTTCCACGAAAGAAAATATTTTAATAATAATAATAAATAACGCTTCACACTTATAGCCCCACACTAGGATACTCTGTATGGTGGATGCCATGGACACATACAAAGAATACAGAAATAGCCAGCTCTGCTCCGCCGGAGACCGAACCCGGGACCCACACGGGATTTGAATATAATTATCTATTTTTGTTTGACTAAAAGGACATTGTCATTGTTCGAGACAAGAAATGAGCTACGATAAACAATCGCCTGTCGTTAGTGGTGACCAATAGAGGGCGCTCAAAGTTAAGAACGCAGACGCGTACGAGTATAGTCTCACTCTCTCGTCACATCCATATTTTTCCATATCCAAATGGATATCAAGTGAGATATATTATAATAAAAATGTACGCCAAAAAAAAAATATCAAAGAAGTAGGTATCTAAGGTAAGTTTTTTTTCTGCAAAACAAAATCCACTTATTTTTCTCCATTATATTGTTTGCCGAGGGCTCAAAAAGTTTGTTGAATGGAGTTTACTGTACATTAGAAATTTACTCTACGAAGCGTTGATAATAAAATCTAGTTGGTAAAACGTTATTGCTTTTCTATCTAAGAAATTTTTTGTTTTTACAAATTTTGCGTATCTAAAAATCCTACAAAGAAAAATCTATGAGATTTGTCAGGTTGTAAGTGAAGATGGAAACCAAATAGTCCATGATCAAAATGAACTACTACATGATCTATTTGAAGACTCAAGTTATAGTTACGAGTAGTTATACCATAGTCAGGCGGATGAACAAATTGACGGAAATTTAGACATTCCAAAATCACAAAATACCTCAGCGGTTTTTAAATCGTTACTCCAACTGCTGGCGACCTGAGTTGCTGGCCACTTAAGAGGCACTTAAAAATATAAAATAACATACCTAAGCTTTTTTGGTTTTTTGTCTAAACACCGAATGTCACAATTGTCAAAATTTCAGTGTCTGAATACACTATATGTGTCTAGTGTATCGTCGTATAGAATATCCGCGAGATTATTTTGTGGTTATTTTTTATTGTAAAATCAAAATGTCGTCTGTAAAAACTGAACTAGGTCTAGACGACCTATCAGGTATTGATATAACGCTAATGATGCTGCGAAAACCGACGGAATTAAAGAAAGTTATAGATTCGATACCGAAGCCGATTCGTGCGGTGCCGAAAAATGGGCTTCCTCTGTGGTACAAGCTTGGATTGGAGTGCAAGTTGCCGGTACCGAAGATGCCCAAAGGCAGAATCGTGTTTTCCCGCGGAAAAATTGGTGAAGATGTAAGATTTTGAATACTTTCTATTCTCATAGTACAACTTCTTCTTTATGCTTTTTACCGCCTGTATGTTATAGTGTAGTTACAAGGTCGGTCCGCCTTTCGGAAGGTCCTGGGGTCGATTCCAAGCGCAGCAAAAGTAGAAATGATGAATTAAGATTTCTGATTGTCATTATATCTGTGCGTGTCCATGGCGCCCTCGACACAGGGTATCTTATTGTGGGGCTATGAGTGTAAAGCGTTAGCGTTATATAAGATACAGAAAATATGTTTACATCTGGAGCTTTCTACATTTTATTCTAAAGTAATTTTACTACACTTCCATCGTCAATGAACAAGCTACAATCAAAAATAGGATTTTAGAAATTGTTTATCAGATACAATGTAAACATACCTACGTCTCTGTGCTCGTAAACGTTTCATGAAAACTACGGAGTCAATCTTAAACTAAGGCGGCAGATATATAAAAAAAATATTTTTTCAGTATTTGGATATATAAATTCTTCCTTCATAGAGGCCAAGTGACTGCAAAAGCACTATAAATCAATGTTTGTTTTACACTTTTATTGCGGCGAAGGAAAGAATGTAGGTAATCCGCGAATCAGTAAGCAATAAGATGCCTTGCGGGTTTCATTCTTAAGGATTACGGTGTAAGTTTGTAAGTATTATAACTCCCGCCTTCTAGCTTTTAACGTTTCAAATAAAACTCATATTTTATTACTTCATTCTATGGTTTATGTTGAGTACTTACCTAATGTATGATCTACTAATAGGATTACTTACAAAAATGCGTTATTTTTATCATAATCTTAAAGTTTTGTATTTGGATATTATGATATCGTATGCTTTGCTTTTACTAAAGATTAAGATGGTCGCTTTAATATAGTATGTAGTGTTTATATTAAGATATATATCTAACTGCTGTTGAAATTTGCCATTAGCGGTCAAACATTCACCATTATAACCCCTGAAAAAGCACGGAAATGTAACTTTTCTTTGACAGGCAATGACGTTCTAATTTCTTGCCTTACAAACGGCTTTTATTCACCAATTACTAACAATAGGTGAAATTGTCAGCGGGTACTAGTTCATTGCACAACTTATCACATCAAAGATAACAACTAATCCTATGCCACAAGTATAGTGAAGTGTAGATAAAAGTAAAATCTAACGCCAGATAACGTAAGTTACCTCTTTATATTGTTTGCAGAGTATTATCGCGATCCTGTAGGGGCTTAATACTTGAATTTTCATTGTTAATGACTCACGTAGGTACTTAGGTACAGTGTAAAGTAAAATAGGTTGCAATGTTGGTCTATGACTAAGTGTCCATTATTAGCTTGGCCATGCACGCTTCTAGTTGCCGCTTGTACCGCTGATGTGTATGGGTTGCAGTGACCACTTAATACCCAACTAGCTTGTTTGTTCTGTTATATAAAGTAAATTTATATTCTTCGTAGCTCAGAAATAATTGATAAATGTAGGTAAGCATTTCATCTTTATTTTAAATTACTTTCAATATTATGAAGTCTGCTCACAAAGGACTTAAAACTTCGAACAATATATTTTACGAGATTGTGGCAGCGTGGAATTACAACGGAGCAAAACTGTAATCCTTGTTAAGTACACGACTGTGTCTGTGTAGGGTGTAGAGAACATTATGTTAATATACGCAATGACTAGCTTAGGATGTTCATACAAGTCACAGAACCCGACTTATCAGTGACGTAACGATTCCGTTCGGGGTCTGCGGCAAATGAGTCAGACGGGGCCCAAAAATAAAGCTCACTCTACACATATTATTATGATAAATTTATTGTTAGGCGACTACAAGGTCAAAGGATATGTATCGAATACGTTCTGAAAGCTAATAGGTTATATTTTGTATAAGATTGCGTTGAAATTTTGATAAATTGTAGTCAATTTTATTAAAGATAAAACAAATAAATTTGACTAAATATTGGGTTATATATTTTTGTGTACACGACCAATTCGGTCCGAGGGCCCTTACCGGCTGGGGGCCCTGGCATTTTGCCGTTTCTCCATTCCCCACCCTACTGTTGCGCCACTGCGAATAATGTTTCTAACGATATGTGATAAGTCGGCCGTAGTGTTGTTCCGTATATTTATAAAATGCGTTGACATCTTTTATTTCCCTACACAAATAAGTAATTATTTGTGTAATTTTTATTACGTAGGATAAGAAACTATATAAAACAAACCTATAGGCGTAATGTTAACTTTATAAAATCGGTCCATTATCAAGCAAAGAACTCATGTTTTGTTTCTTATTACATATTAGAAAAATAAAGTTTTGAAAAATAAACGTACAAGTTTGAAAACAAGTCACGTTATCCAATTAACAAGTGCCAAACTCGTAATAACTGAGGCCGGTTATAACGGTGTAAGTCAATTCAGATCACGTATTTATTGTCTAGACTGTAATGTTATTCAGTTGTGACTTGTGAACGATGCTCGTCACGATGATGAGACTCCTTACGCCACTTCCCGACCATTTCACGAGGAATACAAGGGACGTATTAGCAAAACATTCGAAATAATTCGTCGTTGTCAGTACGTACCTATCTATATATATAAAAATGAATGTTGGTCTGTATGTCATCGATGAACTCAAAAACTATTGGACCGATTATTATGATAATTGGTATGATACCTATGTATTTTTCCACTGAGAAGGTTTGTATAATAAGATCATTGATGTCACTCGCCACCAGGTGGCGCTGCAGAATAGCAACTTCTGCCCCGTTCAAGCGATTGTTATGAAAATTTAATTATTTGTATCGATTATTTTATTTAGTATTAGTAGTTGTTGGCGTAGCAACGCGCGCCGGGTACAGTTAGTTGATTATAATAATATGTTTGAGAGTATCTAACAGTGAAATAAAGTGCATTATAAAATAATTCCTTTGAACAGAATGATCAAAACTTATGATTCACTCTCTGAAATTCATCATTTTGATTTGTTTTCAGATAACATAAGAAATCTTAAGGCAAAAGTGTTACATCCATTATTTCCAAAATGATTATTATTTTCAATAACGGTTATACTTCTGACATACCTACCTACGTTGTAAACGTTTGTTATACTAATAATATCGCAATGTAATGTATAAAATTTAATTACTATATATATATAAATAAATAATTATGTTTTTTTGCATGTAGTCGTCACTTGTAATTGTGCTGGCACTCAGAATGTAACATAATTCTTTTGTAAAATTATGTATAATGTAATGGTTTACAGCATGTAAGTGACCTTAATAAATAAATAAATAAATTTTATGGATTAAACGGTCAGTTAAGGTCAGATTATTAAAAACATAAATACCATGTTAATCACTTTCTACCAAGTTCTTTCTTAGCCTTAATTCATATCTGCGGTTATTTATTTGTTTTCTGTGAAAGTCTTTAAAAAATTTTAAGCATTTTTCCTTACAAAACAGAAATTATTCAATTTCTTATAGAACTTGTCTTTTAAAATATAATAACGCACTTCTAAACAGAAAAAGTTATTTCTAACTGTTCGGTAATTCTGTTACACAATGAAATTCAGTCGGGCGATAATAATTTCTCGTGGGATATCATAATTGTAGCACCGGAAGCACTTGCTTTAAACTCCGATAGCGCCTTTTAGCGTCGCTCAGCCAACTTCCGTCGGACAAAACCGACAAATGGCCTTTGGTAATAGGTACCTACACTAATTGGGACATGTTTACACGTATCAGTATCACGGGTACCGAGTATGAAACACAAGGAGAGTGGGCGCGGCTTCACTTGCGCTAACGAAGTTTGTTGTAGGTAGGAACTCGGACTTATTGTTATTATATTCATATTTTACTCGTAGATTAAAAGAAATAATAGGTACTTCTTATACACAGCCCCACACTAGGATTTCTCTGTGTCATGGCTGCCATGGACACACACAAAAACCCATACCGGGAACAGAAATCTAAATTCATCATTTTAATTTATGCCCCGCCGGGAATCGAACCCAGGACCCGTCGAATGGTGGACTGGCGTGGTAATCACTACACCACGCGGGTCATCATATCGACACGTTATTTGAGGCGCCCATCTCAGTCTTGCATGACCTCAGATAGGACTTATCTCCTATTCTTAGTAGGATACATCTCATAGTATTGAATACCTATTGTCGTATTTATTCCACTCATAATCATGTAGCTATAGTAAATATTGACACTTTAATTTAAAATTACCGTTTCGTGTTTATTTTTTATACGCACTAATAGTTGAAGTAAAAATTAAAAACCCGAACCTAACCTAGAAAATAACGTTATTGCGTTAAGTTTACAAAATAAAAGTAGGCGAAGCCGTGAAGTCCGCGAAAAAATAAAAATTCTATCAAACGTTCATCAAATTCCGGCAATATTTATTTACTATACCAGCATAACTTTTTTAAAATTTCATACGCTTATAACACGACCGCTCTTACCGCGTCGGCCTCAAGTTTTATTGTATCAATTTGTATGAACGCGTCACATTCCCATAAATTAAGGAAACGGCAGAATTAATGATGTTGCTAATTAGTTGGATGTGGACAAATTCGTATCCGGCTTTCAGAAAGTGTACTAGCCTAGTTCGAAAATGTTTTACGTGATGTACAGAAAACCTTAGCTTCAGTCTACAAAATATTAGCACAAATTACATAATTATCATGGAAATTCTTGTTACCACGTTAAGAAAGTACAAGCGTCCGCTATTCAAAATTAATAAAGGCTCGAATAAACTATTTTATTATCACTGGCTTCTCAATAGTCTTGTAAAGAATTCGAGGTGCAAATGCGATAAGTATTCTTATAGTTTGCAATTTAAAAAAAAACCGTAAGTAATTTTAAACAATTTTTATTTAAATTCTAATATTGAGATGTCAGTAATAACCGAATACGACTTAATTATGAGATTCTAATAGCAGACTCCGGTTAACCAAATACTACTCGTAAGTATTTACGCTATAACGCACAAACCTACTCGTAATTTCAAAATGCGTGAGAGATAACAGTATAACCTGTCGCAACATATTGGAAATTCCACGTACGAAAGAGGATTATCTCTCGTATTTTGTGCTGGTTTTTTAGACGAAATCCCCAATGTATCCGGACAGATGGTACTTTTCACTTCGCTTTTATTTTATCAGTGAGCATTGTGCTAACAAAAAAGAAAGGATAATTTTATATATAAGAAAACTGAATTAAAATGTCTAATTTAAACATCTTGCTTCTCTAAATTCTCTAATGCTTTGAAGCGTTTTAATGTTCTTAATTGAATGGATATCCTAAGCCGAATAGAATAGTATCGAAACTCGAGCAGGGCAAATCAAAGTTTGGTAATTCTTTGCTGAGCTCCATTATGACCCTCCAACGTGTCGCTTGTATTCCCGGCTTTGCCGCTCCTTTGCCTCACACTTACAAACCGATAAGTTACCTATGGATCGGTGGACACGACAAGCGGCGTGATATGTAACGTGGTCACATTACATCCCTGCCCATTATCCTTGTTATTTCCCTTGACTGTAACCTTGATGTAAAGAAAAGACATTATTTTTTTAGGTACGTCGCCTCGGCCTCGGCGGCGACGGTCCACAGCCAACCTTCGACCTCACAGATCCGTACTGCAACAATGTGTCATACGACTACGTGCCCATGCACGACCCGCATCTCGCCCACCACTTCATGCAGAAACCAGCAAGGTAAAAGTTGCTCGATACACCTCTTCATTGAACGACAGAGATTACGCTGCACGCTATCTCACTGGATCGACCCGAAACCGACATATCGTTGAATCATATCATTAGATTTAACATTATGACGTTGTCGATGTTTTGTCGTGTTGTTAAATGAATAAACGTCTATTATAAGCTCTTGTCTTTTGGTAATAAAATACTCGTGAAATTTTCCGAAACGCACGTGAAGTCCAAAATATTCGCAATCGTGGTGGTCTAGGGTCTTAAACTTTCTCTTATTTGCGAGAAAACTCGTGCCCAGCTGTAGAAAAGTGATTGGTTAATGTTGACGTTTACTCTCAGGACCAGAATGAAGCAGCTTGGCTACTGTACTAAGGACGGGCGCGCGGTCTGCTCGCTGAAGGAGTTTAACCAGTACAGAAAGTATCTATACAACCAGTTTATGGACCGGATACACATGGAAATGAGACATTTGGTGAGTAAAACGTTGAGTAGGGTAACTCTATGGAAATTTAGTCGAATTAGAAGTTAGTGAACATCTGTTTTGAAAGTATAATGCCGCGTAATGTAAGGGAATGCGTTACAAAAACTAAAGTGATTGCAAAGCAAAGTTTATTTTTAATTTTATTTATATCTTTAAATGTACCTACTTACCTACACCTACCTACTTGTTAAAAAAGAATTTGTAAATTCAGACGCCGAAATGGATTTAATATATAATATAATAAATTATAATAATATAATAATTTCAACATTAATTATTGAAGATAAACATGGTTAAAACAGTCCAAATAAAAATAAAAGAGATTTTAAAGTATTCGAGGACACAAAATGAAAGCTAAAATTTTAAAATTTTGAACTAAAGCTAGTAGGAACTACTTAACTTAGTTCGAAACTCACAAGCTCATAAAGAAGTAGTTGAGTAGAATCCAATGTATGATCTGAACAACTCTAATTCAATAGACGATTTTGCAGTCACAACGAACTTACGAATTTTCTTTCCTAGCAAACATTCGGCAAAATTTACGAGTGAACCTGGTAAAAGTTTCGCTTGCGTGAGTCGGTAAAGTTGTTTTGTGCCAATTGTAGTGAAGTAGCTTCTACTCGTATATCACATTAGCTGTTAATTTATGTGACAAAATGAAGTTAGTTAAATTAACGGGTGACTTAGTCACACAAAATACAGGTGAGATTTTAAATAACAGGTATGAAGTAATAGGTTAAAATTGAATCATCAGTATTGTTGCGCCAATGTCGTACTGTGTGCTTTATAGTGTGAAGTCCAAAATATTCACGTAAAAGTGGGATATAAAACACAATCCTGGCAAAATCAATGAGTAAAGGAAAACCACTAACCTGAACATCCAAGTCGATCCGGGCATGGTGTGTCATGCACGGCGCACACACTGTAGGATATAGGCACGGCCGATGATCCTTTGATGATCATCCTGGGAAGCTAGGACGTCACCAAGACACAACCACACAACAACACACACACACACACACAACATAACCATAGGAGGTTACGAACGGACAGCGCAGAACGTCTGCCTTATACAGTGCGAGCGGAACGATTATGTCATCGCGCAATTTGACATTGAAATGTCAACGTTAGTGCCTTATTTCCGACTACCCACTAAACATTGAACAATTTTGTTACTATTCTCTTTTTAATTTTTTTTGTGCCCAACATATTTTTATGGGAAAATGTTTATTTTATCTGCTAGTCTTGGTATAAAATTTTTAGGGGCTAAATTCAAGCTTCTTGTACAACAAGAATCATGACAGAGTTTTTGTATAGTTTATATATTATCTTCTAGTTTATTAACTAAAACAAACTGAATAGGACGAACGAGCAAGGGATGATTTAACTCTGAAAAGGGTAGACGTGGACGTTGCGAGACGTCTGCAGGTCTTTACTAAAGCAGAGAGAGCCAGGGAGCATCTGGAGAGAGTGGCGCAAGAACACGCTGACGAATGGGCCGAGAAGAAGAGGCTGTAAGTACTTTTTTAAATGTTAAATTTGGTATGGTTAAAAGGTGCATTCCCATTGAAATTGTTGGCAATTCCTGTGTAATCCACATGTATAGAATAGAATTTCATTGCGATGAAAACACAAAAGTTAGTAAGTTTTCTTTGGTGAAGACAACTTGAGGTTATAGCAACAAGTTTGTAGGAAGGTTTTAAAAGCACAAGCGTTCTTAAACTTCTTCGTCTACTATATACAGTTAAGATAAGATAGTTTGATGATTACAATAAAATTTAATAATATTAAGCGCGAGAATACGATTAATATTGAGAAATTTATCACAGCTTGCTAAACAAGCGGCAAAATGTAAATTTTCAACTAGTTTTGCTTAGGGAGGCCGCACCATTTTTCAGGTAGGTTGACAATAATTTATTTGGTCCTAGCAACGAAAATCGAGTTTAAACCGGACCTCTTTCAACGCCGGCCCAGCGCAACGATTAATAACGGCGCGGCGTCTTGTAAATGCGCACTATTTGACACTTACAAATATTGTAACTACTTTCCTTGGTATTTTGTTTTCTCTGACGTTCTTCTTGCCACTAAATCATACTTAAAAACTGTTTTCTATTCGTTTTGCTGGTACGCTGATGTCACTTTCGGATTTTTGAACAAGGTCCGAAAGTATTCAGGAAACCTGTAATTAATAATTAATAATTAGTTTTTAATCCACATCAGTATCTACTGAAAACTGTGATCTCTAGCTGTATTTAAAATGTATACCGTGAAATAAATTTTATAGTATTTCAGTCAAATCCGTAAAATCATCCGCTCATATCGTACGATTTTTCAGTATTATTAAGTATTTAACTAATAAAATAAGAGGCCCTGGACGCTTAATTATTGTTTAAGTGAAGAAATTACGAATATTTCAGGCTCAAACAGGCTTTGTGGGTACGTGAGGTGGTGATTAATGGCAGCTATTTGTTTCTATTTACTCTCAACGCAACGCTCCGGGCTGGTTACTGCTTATCGTCACTTTATTGCTCCAAATAATTCTTCATTCAACTAAGCATTAGTACGGGCGGTTACAACATTGTGTAAATTCTAGGAGAATTATTTAATGATTATTTTAAATAGGTACTAGTGATGAAAGTGGTTATTTTTATATTATAAACTTTTTTGACGACGTGTGTGGTGTAGTAGTTACCATGTCGGTCCGTCATTCGAAAGGTACTGGGTACGATTCCCGACGGGGCAGAAACTTAAATGATGAATTTAGATTTCTGTTCCCGGTCTGGGTGCTTGTAAGTGTCCTACTCGTAGTGTGGTATTTATTAGTGAAGACTATTAAAAAGCTTAAGACCATTAGTTTATTCTGAACTTTAGATATTCTGTTTTGTCCCTTACTGTGTTCAAATGTGTCTCAATTCCATCAACTCGACCTGTCGCGGGCTTGGAATTGCGTCGTTTTTGCCCAAATCTATCCCGAAAATACCCAAAGGTGTAATTTACAAGAGTGGACATGAGAAAACTTTCTAGTTTCAAACCCACGAAGGTGATCTCAAAGGCAATTGTACTAAAGTAGTTTACTTTACCAAACTTTGTTAGATTACTTACGTTAATAGTAGAAACTAAACATAGAAATTTTAGGCGCATGTTGGTATGGAATTTAAAACCTGTGCTAATCTAAGTTACTCCCATAATTATTTATCATATTATTGTATCATTGTTGGGTCCTCAACTCATATACAAATATAGTGTGTGCTCCTGGGCACTGGTATCCCTACAGATATCAAGAACGTTTGAGCTATAGAACTTTCTAGTATGCAGGATCTCTAACCAAAGTCTCTTGTAGCGAAAAACTAGTAGACTATTATACTATAGGGTAGGTATATTCCCAAATAATTTCGAAAAATTATAAAGTACGAGCATTGAATTTGAATTCACTAACACGTCCATTCAACCACCATGTGAATGGATTCATTAAAGCGACTCATATCTACCTACTAATCTGAGTTGCGTAATTACATTTGATTGGATAGATGCTAACGGATTTGTATTATCCGACGAGGCTTCCGATGCTATTGGCGGGATGTAGGTATGTCTTGATGAATTAATCATCCATCGTGTTGATACAAGCAATGTTAGTTTGTATTACCAATTCTCTGGAATGTAATACGATTGTAGAGTTAAATTGCATCATGGGGCCATTGCGACCATTATACCTATAATTAATTTATACCATTAACGTGATCATAATATCTAGAACGTATTGTGTAAAAGTTGCAGTTAAATTTACCTATATTAATGTCTGAAATGTCCTTCCAAATTTTACCTACTGCAGCACCTAATGTCGAAGCCACCTTCAGGTTTTGCTCGTCACAGCAACATAACTGGCTTAGAGCCAAGAGAAAATAAATCTTTTTTATCACTTTTGATAAGAACGCAAACATTTATTTATTGTGTATAACTGTCCCGCAGATACTCATAACGTTACCAATGTTAATAAGTAATGTTGCACAATATTAGCTCCAACCAAGTGATTCGAAAATAGTAAACAGCATACTATTTGGAATTTCACCATTTAAGAAATTATTTATTTATTTATGAAGTCAACGCCTAATGTATTAAATATTGAGAATAACAACGAGATGTATTTGCCTTCAAAACAGAGAACAAGAGCCTACGTAGATTTGTATCCTTTCATCCCTACGAACAATTTATTGTTCGTAGTTTCATTAATTAAACAACGAATTTCGTCAGCGAATTTAATTTTAAGGCTTGTGCGTCATCACTTTACATCGAACAACTACGTAGGCGCCTTCTGTAATTAGTGGCACCTGTGTTTTGGTAGATTTGTATGGGGTTTGACTAATTGCTCGTTATTAAACGAACACGAAGACTATTAGATAAACTTAGATTTTCTATATAAAATAAATGGCACATAGCCTCTATATCTATACTTATGATAAATCTGTAGAGAGGTCAATTCTGTGCATGAAACATATATATCCAAAATAACTATCAGGGGAGGGATCAGTATCTGATTAGGGATCGATACTGATGCCAAAAATGCAATCAGTAAAATTTTTGTCTGCCTGTC
>DWQK01001709.1:0-14837 GCA_018231225.1 Noctuana stator
CCAATCCGCATTGGAGCAGCGTGGTGGAGTATGCTCCCGGCCTTCCCCGGTTGTGAAGAGAGATCCGTGCCCAGCAGTTGAACGTAAAAAAGGTTGAAGACACTAGCGGCCCCCTATTAGTCGAAATACGACCGACTTAAATAAATTCAGTGACCTGCAACGCCATCTAGTAGCGAATGTTATGTGAAACCGTACAAGTTTTCTCTTCAGGTATTAATATTCGTGCACACACGTACATGATCTTAGTTTGATTGTGTGTGTGAGAATGTAATGAGTAGGTTAAGGACAGAAATCTAATCTATTTGATTTCATTGTTTGTTTGTTTGTATTGAATAGGCTCCGAAACTACTGGACCGATTTTAAAAATTCTTTTTGTATATCATAGCTACATTCATGAGGAAGGTTATAAGCTATCAAGCGTTACGTTACTATTCTTAACGCGTGTGAAAGCGCGTGACACAGCTAGTTAATAATTTTTTTCTTATCTAAATTGTTCTTTACTTACACTATTGGACCCGGGAAAGTCATAACCACCCATAACCTTCATGTAGGCTTTCTCGAGCATCGACACCCAAAATTCATTCTTGTTACTCGAATACGAACACAATAACCGTCCGTATTTGCTGTAGGGCAGTCTGTCGTCTATGATCACCTGGAAACAAAATGAACTCTATTTTGTAAGACATAAGGTTATTTTTATTATATACATTAAGGTATTTTTATTGCTATCAGCGATGATAAAATGTCAAAATATAAAGTGTAATGTCAAAAAGCAAAGCTCAATATAACACGCACATATTGCTGTTAGACTGAACTGTCGCCTATAACCTGTAAATAAAAAATAGACCTTACCACCATTGTAATAAAGTTTTGTTTAAATTACTGTGAACACTAAGGATATACGACGTTTTTATAATGACCAAAAAATGTATAATGGATCCTAGACACGTCGAAAAGATAGATTATTTTACCTACAATTCATAAGGTGCAAATATAAAATGAGCTTTAATCACTGTACTTTAAGGTTGATTTTTAAATTATTCTCTATACTATTTTGCCAAAAATAATTGAATCTGTATTTCAAATTGTCCTTTACTGTACCTGCTTCATTGATTTATATTTAAGTATAGGTTATATCTGACCTTTACCTAGCTTTTTTCTATTTTTAAAAGTTAAAAGTCTATTGTTACAAAGTTACCTTGCGCCTAACACCATTAAGGTGCAGTTTCACCATGTACTTCCCAAAGGGATTATACACGGGGACCTTATTCTTGTTCTTGGGGTAAATTATGGATGTGATGATTTTCTTGTTGAAACGTTTCTCGTACAGCGCGCTCACTGCTAGCGAAGCGACAAACGAACAGTCTGATACTATCTGTAAAAGCAAAAACATTTTAAGATATATAAGATAAGTGACGTTCTGATACTATCTCAGTGACTTGTAACGCCATCTATTATCAAAAATAGTTCAAACATTACAGTTTTAATGAATTTAATTTAATTAATATTAATAATTAATATAATTAATAATTAATTAATATAATTAATAATTAATTAATATAATTAATAATTAATTAATATAATAATAACTACTGTAATTACAGATTTGCCAGGTAAAAATAACATGTAATTTGATTATATATGTTAAATCTACAAAAAAATTGTAATCTACTCACAGTCTGTTTAATACTGAAGCAGTCGACATGATCACCAACTACCATCTTAGGGTCACTTGACACTTCATGAGGACGGACCCATCTGTCAAACTCTTTCTCTTGCTTGGAAGACAACTTCAACTCACTCGCTCTGTCTTCGAAGGGAAGAGCATACTGGAATTTCTCTGATAAATCAACATCCATGAACGGCAGGAAACAGTTGTTGTTTATGTTTGATGTCTGACGCAGAACTGCCTTCTCCTCCTCTGTGTAGACTTGCTTGCCGCTGACTTTTAATTGAACACTCTGCTCTCTTTGCAGTTGAGCTCTGTTAGGGGATATTACTGCAGACACAAAAAGGCAATGAGGTTACTTTAAATATTTCCAATCGAATTAGGATAGGTAAAAAGCAATGAAGAATTCAAAGTAACATAATAATGTGGCGATACTGTCTACAAGTCAACTGAGAGATTTTTTGTGATTTTGACAAGTTACATATGAAATTTTTAAAGTAATTTTAACTTTTGAAATATCGTTCATAATGATAATCTGTTCTTATAACATAAACTTGCAGAATTGTGTCTGCGAGTGGGATAAAGTATGGGATGCTTCTAGCATTTACTAAAGTAACTTTTTTTTTACTAAAAAATAATAATGTCAGTTAAAAAAAAATAATCACATTCGTTTAGTGACCTCTTAGTTACGAATAATTTTTTTGAATTAATTAAGAGTGGTATTAACATCCCTATTACCTGGTTTTGTGGGTTCATTGATGGACAGGGTATCCAACCTTTTGATCCCTTTTATATCCTCAGCTCTGTCTAAGGCTTGCTCAGCAAGATTCTTTATTCTCGTTTTAGTGTCGGCATCAGCTTCCTTCTGTGTATATCATCAATCATTTATAAATATCAAATAAAAAATACTGTTGCATCCCTAGCCAATGACATGTGGACCGGAAACAAAAATGATTTGGTTTTGCATCAGTTATTATGGACCGATTCTTGAGCAGACGGAGCTGATTAGATTCGAATTCTTTTCAGGCTATCCTGAAAAATACATATGAGTTAGCAGATTTTTTTTATCTATCATGCGAAATGACAGCCACTAACTACTAATTTGTGAGCAAATAAAAAAAAAATAGAAAAAATAAGTAGAAATAGTAATTTAGTAGGTACACAAGTGTAGAGATAAATACTCAAGTCCGCATAAAAAATATTTTGATCTTTAAACCAAACCAGTATCAAAGATAATATGAATTACAACATAATATAATACTAATATTTTAAATATTATAAAAACCTTTTTACAAGAATAAACGCCTTACCAATAAACAATTCTTTTAAACACTGAAAATAAAAAAAATTAGAAACTTCCTAAAACAAAATATAGATAGCAACAATTAAATCATTCAGCTCCAAAATTAAGACAGAATTTTTTTAGAAATAATCTTGTATAACTTTACATTATGTATCATGCTAGAACAACAAAATGAAATCATATAAAAAAAGCATTTATCATACTAGAACAATCAAGTAAAGAAAAAATACTTCATTATAACCTTTATAAAGCCTTTACACTTACAACAGTCACAGCTAACTCCACAGCCTTTGTATACAACTGCAAAGCCAAATCCTTCAAGTTGGCCTCATCCGCATCGAGAGCCTGCTGCATGAGGAAGTAGCATTGCTGCATCGCCCTCTCACTCTCTGCTTGTTGTGCATTATCTGTAGAGATCTTGTATTAATTAATCATCATCATTGTTATTATCAACCCTCGATTGATACTAAAGTCACATATTACTGTCCTGTAGTATTGTTAATGTACTGCAGGGTTTCTGAAACTTAATTTTCCACGTACTCCTATTAAACTTTCAAAACCACAAACCCCTTTAAGAAGGTACTCACTATTGTTAGACATTTTATTTAAAAAACTAGCTTATGCCTGCGATTTCATTTGCGTGGCATATTTCATTGGACCGAGGAATCACATTGTTCCATAGGAACTCTACCCTTTCCCCCCATTTTCACCTTGGGGTAGATTTCCTGAAAATCCTTTCTTAATGCTCACTTACATCATGAAAGGATTCTTGTACCAAATTTGAAGTTTCGGTTGTGAATTGATATATAAGTCAGTCAAGTTCAAGTTTACTTCTTATATATTAAACAATAATACAAAAAAGCTTAGCCGCAAAAATTACATAAATTTTATTGTGTACTCCTTATTTGTCCAATGGTGTATGCTTACACATGTGTACCACTGGGGTACACATGCCCAGTGGTACACACGTGTAAGCAGAAAAATGATTTCAACTACTTTTACTTATTACTAAAGGCTTGTGTATTGAATTTAATTATAATTTATTTAATGTCATTGTAAGCACTGTTTATTATACATCTCTCCAGATTGTTAACTAGGAATTACTTTATAAAAACGAAAACGAAATTATATTTCGTACAAACCGTGTTTCATATTGCTGTTTTTATTAAAATTTTGTGGGCAAAAAATGTCTAATGTTACAAGTTTCTACTTAAGTCATGCTCAATCCTTATTGTTAATAAACTACATGACAAAGCAGAATGACTCACGACTCACTAAGCCTATTCTATAGCAAAAAAACTAAGGTGCCTTAAAGGATATTTTGTGTTGAACATTAAAAAAGCTATCGCTACTAACCTTTCTGTTCCTGCAATAAAGTCGCTCTTCCCAGATATTCTCGTACCTTAAATCTCACTTCTGCCTGTTTTTCTGGAGGAACATTAGGGCAAAACCTGTCGAGCAGTCTTGCGGCGGTCCTATAGCATTCGACCGCTTTATCAGTCTCTCCAGCCCTGTCAAACTTAACAGCTAGCGACGCAGCCTCTGTGGCATTCGCAATATCACTCATTTTATAGTAAATTCTGCTTTATAAACCCAATAAATACATAAACTAATTCCCATTCCGCTCTGATAAATTCTGTTGTTTTATTTTAATTATTATAGGTAGGTAAGTGTCAAATTTCAAATTGTCAATCATAGGGTGGGCTTGTTAGGTGTCAATGTCAATGTCAATATTATCAATGTAATATATATTGGCGTAATTTGGCGTAATGCGATCCGTTCTGTTGTTTGAAGCTAATCTGCGATGTCTGTGGCGTATTATAGTTTAATGTAGGTATTATATATTTTTTTGTGTACTAATGGTAACATTTGGTTTGTAAAATGCGATGTCAGTATCAAATAGGTAATGGTTATATATTTATTTTCTATACCGACTAATGTCAGCTGTAAATGTCATTGTCACTCCTTCTTAGCCAATGTCATTTTACAAAAAAATCTGACAGAATTTTTTTGCTATTGTGAGATCTAGGAATTTAATGAATTTCATCACATTTTTATTAGATTTAATACATAGTTTATTCTATAATTCATTATATTCGTGATATACCTTTTATTTAAAATTATTCTCGTATGTGTCTGTTTTGTGTGGACTAAAAAGTATTTGATGTTTTAAAAGTTGTTATTTCTTCAAATCCATCGAAATGGCTACGGACGTTCTTACGAGTGCAGGGACGGAAATACGAGAGAATTTGGTGAATATTTAGTGTTAATAATTCATCTAGTTTGTTCTTAAATCAATATGCACAATATGAAGAACGGTCTATCGTTAATTTCAAACACATTTGCAGTTTTTGTATAATTCCGTAAGATCCTATTAGCCTTTGTTTATCTTCTATCAAGTGACCTTCGCACTACATTATGCTAGTTTCGAAATGGTAACATTATTTGCGAAATTAAGGTTATTCATATTATTATATCTGGACTTCACAAGAATTGTGCTAATCTATTTTAAATTTAGGTTTGGAAAAATATATTGTACTTAAGGTAAAGTATAAAATGATTTATTACTATTATATGCACATTTTCTCCACCAATCCATATTGGAGCAGCGTGGTGGAGTATGCTCCAGGCCATCTCCGGTTGTGGGGAGAGACCCGTGCCCAACAGTGAGACATAAAAAGGGTTGAAGGGTATATGTACATTAATGGTAAATCCTTTTTACCAACTACTGTGAACTTGGCATTGCAGTCAAGTGAACTATAGCTTATAGCCTTCTCATATTTAAAAAAGATCCCATGAATAGCAATATGACAGGAATATATGTCAATTGTAATGATTAGATTATATTATGTGCAATGGCTATTGCTAAGAATATTACTCTGCATTGATTAAAGGCGGCAATATTGCCTGTTGTGGAAAAAGGGATCTCAGTGCAATTGAAACAAAATTTATTAACTATATTTTTAATAAATACAGAAAAACATATTTCTTACTAATAAAAAAATATAGACATAGAGCATTTCAGACATATTTTTTATCTGCCCCTTAAACAATTGCATAAACATTTTATAACTCTTACGATAACCTGATTTTATTGACCTGACTGACATCTTAACCTTTGCCCTTTGCCATACATTCAAGTAATTGTTGAGTGTTTATCATCTGCTCTATCCCTATTGATCTAAGAATACAATCAAACTCGTGCATAGTTAAGTAAGAAAAGGTAATAAGTATGTAAATTAGCATGTTATGTTAAAAACTTCTAATAATAGTAATAAAAAAAAATTAAATCAACCTCAATATTCTATTACTTTAAGTAAATGCAAGCCAATAGAAGAAGAATAATCAAAACCCGATTAAAAGGTTCAGAGATAATATTCGGACAGTTAAAATTTTAAAAGCACAATTATATGTGCTTGACACTTACAACCCACAATAGGATTCCCTGTGTCGTGAATGCCACACAAAGACAATTACACAAACATCCAGACTGAGAAAAGAAATTTAAATTTATTTTATTAGATTTTTGCCCCGTCGGGGATCGAACCTGGGAACCTTTGAATAGTCGACTGACGTGGTAAACACTACACCACGCAGGTCGTCAATAAAATAGAAGAAATACATGCAGCTGAACCACCTATTTTTTGAAGTCGGTAAAAACAACAATCAGTTGTTACAGGTCACAACTGCAGTAAAGTTCCTGTCGAATCCCAGTGTGCAGCGATGCGCAATGGATAGCAAAGAGCGCTTTCTACGCAGTAAAGGACTTACTGACGCCGAAATACAGAAAGCCATTGAGAAATGTAGTGAAGTGTTCGATGCTCCATCGTTAGCCTCCGAGCTAATGTTGTTCCATCAGTCCAGACGATCGTGGATTAGAGACAGAGTGTTCCAGCTAGTTGTGTACGGCGGATTTATGTATGGATGCTATTGGTTTTACAAGGTAAGGTATTAGCCTTAATGTCGTCGTCCATCTTGATCTAGATCTTATCTCCTGATCTGGTCCATTATTATTTAATTAATAAGGCATAAAGCGCATTCAAAAATAATTTTGAGAGGCGTACGCTTTGCGATAAACAATTCATTGTACGATAAAAAGTTTGATACGAATCTTATCGCCTCGTATGTAATTAACATTAAATTACGTGTACAAAATTGTATAAGATCTTCAGTCCTACGAATATCGTATCGAATACCTATATCTTGGAGATACAGTCGACGATAAAGGGTAAAAGAAATTAAACTGAGGAATTTATAAACCACATTTTTATTAATTTTTAACAGGGTTCGAGTATATTACATCACGATATATATCTAATATAATATATGCAACACTTTGTTTCTCTTTAATTTTAGATAATTTATTAATATGCATATGGCTTTCATACAAAATGGATAAAATTTTGATATAGGTATATCAGAGATGTCCTATATTTAGATATTTATAATAAATATCGCTTCTTTTGGAACCCTGTTGTTAACATGTTTATCAATTAACATATGATTTTTTCTTATCCTGATTACAGAACTGTATCCGACACTTGCTGTTCGTGGAGCAACCGAAGCGCAAAAGTACATCGGAATGCATCGACGAGCTACGCAAGTCTCTAGACGTGATGAACTCTAGCATAGCTTCGCTGCGAAGTGACATGCAGACCACGGTCCAGCAGACCACTTTGAGATCTCAACTGGACAACTTGAAGGCAGATATTGCATCGGTTAAAGGCATTTTGCTTAATAGGTTAGTAGCTAATTTTAGTATGCTTTCAACCCTTTTTATATCCCACTGCTGGGCACAGGTCAATAACCGGGGAAAGCCTGAAGCATACTCAACCATGCTGCTTTAATGCTGTCCCGTGTCAGATGTTGTCAAAGTGCCCAAAGAGCTACCGACTAGCTTTAACAACTAATCTATCGATAACACAGGAACAGAGAAAATATAAGAAAAAACCATTGTGTTCTCTGATTCTTAGATGCCATTTATCATTTTATGCCATTATTATTTACTTATTCCAGAAACCAATTCCCTTCGCTGAAGGCGAGGGCTGAACCACCGTCCATCCCGGCATGGCAGAGGCAATCAGAGGAAGCGACCTCTACAGAAGTGGCCACTGAGGAAAAGAAGAAACCTCATAGGAGCCGCAGCCAAAGATCGGAGTCAGGTGGCTCCAACTCCAGCGAAGGCGAGCAGGCGACTAAGAACAGTGATAGCAGTCTTGAGATCATGTAAGTTACAGATTATTTATTTGTTAGAATTACGAGAGTATGAGAATATCCAGTATTCCACTTACATGAAGGTTAATAATTAGGTACTAATAGGTAGGTACTAATAATTTTGTTGCATACAAACATAGAAAAGCATTTAATTATTTACTTATATTAATATTTATTTATAACTAGTTGGCAACGCTCCGGCTTCGGTCTAATGAATTTGTACAACCGTTTAATGATATAACAAATAATATAATGGAGGAAACTGAACGTCAATCTGTCAATTCTGTCTCCTTGCTGCACTTTTATATGGAGATTTTTCAACCCAAATTTTCACTTTTCTGTTACATTTTTTCAAATTTTTTTCATACAAACCTTGTCCTGACTGTAACAAACACAACTTAATTCCAACACAGATACTCCAAATTTATGTATTGGTAAGATAAAATAAAATATAATTATATTGTTTCAGAACATGAAGCTAGTCTCACATAGCTTTTCGTCAAATTCCTAACTGCTTTGTGAGCGCATTATCTTTAATTTCAATATGTTTATATAGATATTATAATATTGTAATTATTGTTTCACATGACTAACATTTAATAATATGTTAAATTTAATTTTACTAGTGATTTTTAATTTTGTTAGTCACATTCATTTGGATTACAGAAATGTGAATAATTTATAAATAGAATCAGTATTTGGAACTAAAAAAATTGTGAGCCAGATAGTAACGGAACAATAGGTCATGTTATCTAGTATACAGTGCATTCTAAATTCAACTCTACGGCAATGTCATTATGACATGTTTTACAGTAATACAGAATTGGACTTTGTTGCCTTTACTTATTTCAATTTCTGTGGTTTAAATAATGTGACGCTTTTAGTACAATTACTCACAAGTGGTTCTATAGACTACGTTCGAATTAGACGTACTGCCGGTAATTTCGTTTGTTTTTTTATTAAAAAAATAAAAAATAATGTGAAAAATTTGTTCATCTAAATAATAAATGTATTTTGTCACTTAAAAAAAATTGTCCTTATGGGCATTCAGAAAAATGTAAAGATAAAATTAGATTTTTAAATTGGTTAGTTACTCATAACATATTTTTATTTCATTTGATATTATTAATAGACGCATAATAACAATGAAGTTTTGTATTGGTCTTAACAACATGTATAAAATCGATTTATTAATAGAATATTTCTAATTTTCTCGGATGGCGAGCGAACCACTGCTACTTTTAATACCATTTTCATGCCAAATGAAAACTGTTGTTAATATGACAAATAAAACAACAGTAAGAGAAAATAAAACTTGAATTGCATAATAGTTTTGAAAGCAAAGATATTGTCACTGAAATTATACATTACTAAGTATTTTTGCTTATACCTACAGTTAAAAACTTGGTTAGGAACAATTTGTTGAAATAGTATTTCGTATTGTGCGTTCTTTGCCAAGCTAAGATGACGTCATCATTTCTGATTGTACTTTTCAGTGACAGTGCTTTAATTATGCACTTATATCACAATATTTTAGATAGATTTTAATTAATTTTGATAGTATGTTATTTGAATTGTAATATTTGGATAATTTGGTTACATAGTGTGGTTTTGTTTTTATACTAATTAAGTAATTATGGTTGTTGGATAAGAGACAGCTAAATATTGTGTTAATTTTATTGCGTAATTGTAAATTAATGTGCTGAGCGCGCAATAGTGATTGTTTTGTCTCTTTCGTCGAGTCTTTAGGTATAATTATTTAGAAATGCGACTAGTCAAAGTGACAAAACAATCTCTGTGACAAGACAATCACTGTGACAAGACAATCACTTTGACAAGATAATCACTGTAACAAGACAATCACTGTAAAAAGTCGTATGCACTACTCCTTACGTATGGGCGCAAGTTTTCTGAGAACCAGAAGGGTTTAGGAAATTAGCCCATTTACTTACGATTTTTCTGATTAGAATCTTACATCCCCAACCCTATACTTAGCGATTGATTGTTTATTATTAATTAAAAAATAGACATGCTCTTATTAATTTTGGATTAAAATATCCTGTAAAAGGCCCTCGCGTCTCTGATAACAGGCCATTTTCATGAAATTTTCGATGATTTTTTACACATCATATACTTATGTGTATATATATGTGTAATATATATACATATACAAAGATTTGTTCCTATATTTGTTGAATTATTTTTATATGAATTAATTATGTCATAAAAGGAGGATATAAAATTGGGAACACATAATGAATTTAATCGCATTGTATTAATCAACAACAATAAAATGTTTAACAATGGCTGATAGTGCTTTATAAATCAGCCATTCGTTAATTAACCTGGTAGTCTGGTATTGTAGTGTAAATTAATATTATTTATACTTGAATTGATTTGTACTCCAGCCATTCTCAATGTCGGCAATTTCACAGTGAAATTTACACTTGAATCAGAGAGAATTGCCCAGATTCATGTTTTCACAATGTTGATAAGACATGTTATAAAACATAACTGAGTCAAAATTAATTAGCCTAATACAGTACAAGTGTATTATGTAAGTAAACTCTGGCGCAGACTAGGTTAGACTTCCTATATATTTCAATTATACGCATTGTGTTCTAAGCACCCTTCCAATTGAACGTATAAATTGCCCAAGACAGCGCTGGAGTCACCCCAGTGAGTGTGTTAAATAAATATGATTCTTGCTCATAATATAATGCTTCCAGTGTTTGAGTGAAGGTTTAGGTCTGTAAAGTATGTATACCTATTGTAAATACAGCATTCCAAATTTTGTCTGTAGACTATGGGTGATAAATAAACCAATGATAGTAAATGTTGTGTACCAAATTGTTTCATTTAAAACCACTGAGTGCCGACGTCGGGTCTGCTGTTACGAAATGACCAAAAGGGAAGTAACAAAATAAAACACAAAGTGATATTTACCAATGATTTTGTTACAAAAATACATCACAAGGTATATAATATTGAGCTTAAAGATCCTGTATATTAATAGAACACGTTCACTCCAACAGTTTTGGAATTGAGATCAACAATAATATAAAAGTTAACAATACATACAAATATTTCATTTATACTGCAACCGTAAGACTTAGGTGCAAATTCGGCAATCGGTTCATAAATAATGCATGCAATTGAGACACTATAGATAATATGTCACTACTGCAGAGATGTAATAATCATAAAGCTGCATGTATGCAATACAACTTATTCAAAACACTAATTTCGACTCGCAATACAAATTGGAATCGCATCGATACTAAAATGCCAAAAATCGTAATTACAAAATTAAAAGGAAGGTACCAACACACATAATTACTATTAGCAGTACCACTGCGAGCAAAGTTGATCTATTTCTATAATAAATTTCCTTGTCTTCTGATCTAGTGTCACTATATTTGACCGACAAATGAAAACTTTAACGACAAAAAAGAAAAAAAAATTGATAAAAAGAGGAAAAAACAGCAACTACGAGTGACGTGTGTCGCTCGAGTTAGTAGAGGGATCACCAATGTACCAGTGTTACAGTTAGAATACAAGTTTTACCACCATAGATACTCCGCCAGTAGGCATTGGAGCAGCATGGTGGGCATGATCCAGGCCTTCCCCGGTTGTGGGGAGAGACCCGTACCCAGCAATAGTACATAAAGAGGTTTGAACGCATATTAAATCCTAAGACACATTGCATACAACATAAGACTTACTATTGCAGTGAAAATGAAATTTAAAATGCAAGTATAAAGGTACAGTATAGCTTTGTTCGGCCACTTCATTTGCTATATGCAAAAATATAGTAAAGATAATAGATAATAGATATATTAAGAATATGAAGTCTTGAAGCTAGGAAATTATGCTTATGCTTATCTGATAGAGAACACTCGAATAATTTTATTCTTTATACAAAAGTACTAGTAAATTCAGAATTTAAGTGCAGTGTATCTAGTATTTATTTATATCACATTGATATGTTTTAAAATATATTTAAGGTTTAAAGAAGAACAACTACTATAATTAATTTTAAATTTATCTCATTGCAAATGCAGTGGCCATTCATATTGAATTATTTTTTCAGAACACCCAAAACATCTGATATGGCACACCAGTCCAATCAAGGTACATACTCAAATTGCTTTTTAAACAAATATCTACACACAAAATCTACTTAAATATGGATAACATTAATTTTATTTACTTAAAGGGACTAAATTAAGAATAACATTGAATACAAGTTTAATATAGTGATAATGCACATTGATAAAAGAAGTTGTGATACCATAAATTTATTAATATCAAACCACATGCATAATAACATTATTAATACAAGGAGAAAATCCCCAAAATTATTAAATGGGGGATTACAATATATATATATATATAGGTGCATAAATATATATAGGAGTCTATGACCGGGCCAACATCACTAAATTATGTAAGGTAAATGTACGGCAACAAAGCCATACCATAGACACATTTAATCCCTTACATATTGCTCGCATTGAACAATGGATTTGAACAGGGGAGGCTTCAACATTTGGCCAAAACAAACAGAAGCTCCTTCCAATTGATTTTTGCGCAATAAAGCCAACCTGAACTGCTGATCCGTATGTGTAAATACCTAAACGGATAACTTTACTCAGCATTCATATTTATTTTTAGGACAATCTTATTGTAAACATACATATTAGATAACAATTTCTCATAATGATAAGTAGGCATATTCTGGTAGAAACTGGCTTAAAATTTCAATCATGTTTCATATAATTAGTTAATTATATTAGTTACTAAACTAGGTTATAAGTGTTTTAAATATTTTGCAACAATCTGTGACTGCAATGTGTATGCGTTTTTTCATGCAAATTGCAAGCAATATTGGCGGTGTTATTTGTATGAAAAAAGTATATAAACTATATAAAAATTGGTATAAAATAAAATGCCATTAATAACATTACATTATAGTGTATAAGTAGATATAGATTTATATGTGTGAAACATCTCATGCAGAGGAAAAAGACTGAAGAAATCTTGAAAAATAGCCAAGTTAAAATACGTATTTCCCAAACATTTGATGAAAATAGTGAACGAGAAAAAATCATAGATCTAAAATTAAAATTAAAGTTACTGGCTCATAATTTAGTCACAGTGCATCACCTTCAATTATTAAACTTATACATTAAAGTAATGCACTTTTCTATTTCAATTATTTGGTTATTTTTTTTATTCCATTAGTATTTTATTATCCTTTGAAAGGTTTCAATTCAGGTTAGATTTTAATGTAATACTATGCAACTTCATTAAAGCCTGCATTAAGTATATTAAGTTAGTGTAAGATGATGATTGACTATCAAGGTGTTACAGTGATGAACTTTGATGAAGCAACAAGAATGTAAGAATGTAATACAGTAACAATTTATTTATAAATAACCACCAAAATATTTTCGACCTTAATTATCTTAAGTGTAACATTTATAATGCTTATTTTTAGGGTGACAAATATTGAAGCATTACTATTTTTTAACATATCGAAACTATTATTAAATACAAAGCATAAAATGTACCTTTCAGATATACCTCATAACTTTAATCTATACTAATATATAAAGCTGAAGGGTTTGTTTGTTTGAACGCGCTAATCTCTGGAACTACAAGTCGGATTTGAAAAATTATTTTTAAGTCTGATAGCTACATTAATGAGGAAGGTTATAGACTATCAAGCGTTACGTCACAATTCTTAAATAGGGTGAAACCGCGTGACACAGCTAGTGTTCTATATTTTTCATATAGACGCATATGCCTACACCAATGAATTTTAATTATAATATTGCTAACATTTTACTGTTGTACAATAAATAATCAAAATGCAATAAGCGAAATGATTTTGAAATAGGAATGTTAAAATAAATGCCACCATCTAATATTAAAGTATGAAACAAACATCAACACCATAGAAACCGTCTTATACCATAGAACATTTTATTGGTCTCTCTCGCATGACTTTCAATTTATTAACACACCGATTAACACATCATAAGATTGAACGACACTACAATATATATCAATTCGTTAATAATTTCTCACAAGTTGTTTGACTTCGAACAATCCTCTCATTTCAAGTCAGAATTACCACTGGTCCTGATACTTTCTATATCAATCACTTTTATTTCAATCAATGTCTGTAATTTTCAATGTGGACTGGACAGCACTTCATGGTCAGAAGTCGTCAGTACAGCTGTAGTTTTTAAAGGTTAAATCAACAATATATGGACTTACCTAAAACCACTTGCGACTTCTTGGCTCTTGACTTTTTGGACACTTGTGCAGTGTAAAATCTAAGGAGAAATCGTCAAGTACATTTAACACAATATCATTATTACAACATGTATTTTAACGTTTAACACTTTAACTGCCACTAATCACAAAATTTAACACAATTACAACAAAACCTTCTTCTCAATGTTACCCATTTTCTCGCACCTCACAATATCATCTTTTTTGTCCGACAGCAACAGTTTAGCCCTTGTCAACTCTTCGTAGAAGGCCCTACCCCCTCCCGGACTCATACGCTTTTTCTTTGGGATCAAATGTCTGGCCAGATCGGATATCAGCTCCTGCCAGTCTTTCAGCAAGTAATAC
>DWQK01001710.1:0-14835 GCA_018231225.1 Noctuana stator
CAATGTCTTCAACCCTTTTTTATGTCTCACTGCTGGGCACGGGTCTCTCCCCACAACCGGGAAAGGCCTGGAGCATACTCCACCACGCTGCTCCAATGCTGATGGGTAGAAGTGTACGATACAAAAAAAATGTTTACTTTATATTTATGGATGTAAACATCACACAATCTAAAAAATACAAATTCCAAGATAATTCTTTACACTGTTTACACTGAATAGATACACTGGAACTTTTGAATAAAGTAAAAACGTCAGCGTCTATGTTCGACACGTCCTACCGAAGGGTACAAAAAAAAGGTTGAGAACAACTGGACTCTGCCTAGCCAAATACATGTCGGATGTTCGGATGTTGCATTGTTTAACAGATCCTTTGATAATAAGAAAGCCCGCATAAAAAGCCAGTAGCTGTCATCCATCGTACTCTGAACCGCGTTGTGGCGTCAACTTTAGGTATCATTTACCATGTACTCGTAAGTACACAAGTTGCGGACGTATACACATTCAAACAATCGTTATTTGCACAGTCGTTTCTGGCATCATTCAGTATTCAAATAGTGAAACTGTGTCGGTTTAAATGTGCTCCAGTAGAAAACAGCTGGCAAGAGAGTCTACAGGTTCGTACTGACTATACATCTCAAGTATTATTCTAATTAAATTTAAATGTGAGACTTACATATTATTTCCTTTCTTTTTGGTAAATGTTATCTCTGTGCCTAACTATTGATTAGATAAAAAAAAATCTAAATTTAAATTTTAACGAAATTAAATCTATAATATATTCGAGTTCGCTTCGCACTTTTCAATCAAATGCACACAAAGATAAAGAATTAAGTTTGTTTAGTGTAAGAAAAGTGCCTCATCGTTATTAAGCAAAGGTTTACGATACCCTCTATAGGAGTTCTTAAAGTGAGGGCTTATTCCGTCCTAGATTGATCCACAGCATTCAAACGGTCGGCATTCCCCGGAACAGTTTTAATCTCTCGATATTAATTAGCGGTAAGCCCAGCGTAATACGCGCTACTGTTTGAGTTTTCGACTAAAGGTCGATGCGGACTTGCTCTCAGCTCTCCTAATATCTATCTTTTCAATCTCGTACAGTGAATAGCGGAGTTAATTTTCGCCTGATAGAGCTAATAAGCCGTTGACAGCATAATTAATAATAAGCCGTTGATAGCGTAATTAAGATCAGTAGGATGACTATTTATAGAAATATGTTTTCATAGGTAATGATAATAAGATTATTTCACAAATAATCCCTATTATTTTTTTTTTCTAGTTTAAGATCATAAAGTCATAGTCTATAGTGTAGTATTATTAGTTCAGAGTTTGTGGATAAGAAACAAACCTTGTTATTCATATCTTCATTATCATCATTTAGGAAAAATACTGATATGTAATATATTACTTTTCGTTCTTTAATTCGTTTAACTAAATCATAATGCCTTTTTTCTAGATCTTCACACAATGATGCACCTGTACTCGTTTACGAGTATTTTAGTCTTGCTTGCAGTAAAAGGTAAGCACACTACTATTGTTTTACGGTAATAACTCTCGGTATATACGAGTACATATACGGTACATATACGGAAGGTACTCTCTTTTAATATATCAAACTCACGTATCACATCATACGAATCGCGACTACCATGTCGGGCTGTTGTCGGTTCGGTCTCTAAAGGAAAGTATATTCAATCAAGAAATATTATTAATTGAAGTATGATGTTTGTTTTCATCTGTATTTAGTATTTACCATAATACGAAATACTAAAAATACTAAAATAAATATGCTATTTGTTTTTTTTAAATTTCGAAATAATTTAACTCGTGTTAAATATTAGATATGATAAAGGTTTTCTGTCACGCGATAATTTTCTCGAAAGTGCTTCATTGTCTATTCAAGTGACATTGGTGTTCCCACTCTATTTGTATAATACGAGTACGTGTAGGTACACGGCAAGGACAAGATAACAATTTTTAAATCCGTCCTTCAATCTGTCCCGCAAACTCGACGCGTCAATTATTTACCGTTTGCCTCTCGAATTCGAAATGCCGAACACGTCTCTCCCCCGAACTCTACCGCCCTCCTCCACAGATTGACGTAACGTGTTCAAACTCTATCTAAACGTCATATTTTCACGGAGTTTCCGTGTGGATGGAATTTGAATTTAGGAAATAAAAATGTCACAACAAACCTTTTTTTATACAAGTTAGATAAATGCTATACGGAATAAAAAGTATTTTTGCATGAAATTTTCAATTTAATACCAGTGTTTTTCCATATTTTAGTTAGTTCCTATAAAAAGTTGTCTATAGTTAAAACCTGTGTAGCTATTACCCAGGGTTGGCTGGCAGAGAATGCCCTTATGCATTAAGTTTGCCCTATGTGCGACTGTAAGTTAGGTGCATGGCATGAAGCGTTAATAAATAAAATAAAACAATAAATAGAACAATACAAAATAATAACATTATAATCTATTTAAAATTTTCGTTGAATACTTGTAATACTACTAAAGGAGTATTTTTTTATTTATCTGTTTTCCTCTCAGCCAATTGCCATTGTGGAGCACGTGTCTCCACAGATTCCAGCCATCGATACCCCTGCCTGAATACATACGAGTAGCATCTAAAATTTTATACAACATTTATTTATTTGAAAAATTCTAAGGCCTTTACAAATTTTTAGCTTTTGTGCCAAATCAACTTTGAATAAACCCCTTACTGTTAGTGAACGAAGTAAATTAGTTCAAAGAAACTTTATACTTGCAAATTAATTAATATTTTTACTGAATTAAAGTATACAGAAAGTCTTTTTTTTAATTAAAATAGTTTTTGATCCAAGAAAATTAATTCGGTTTTCAACAAGCCTGTTTTATATCGTTTAAAATGTTTAATGATTTACAAACCGTCTACGATAAACAGAGCTACGAGCTACGGCGTAGCAAATCGTGTAGTTTTAATATAAACCCAACTAAGTAGAGTAAACATTTTAAATAAATCACTTTTAAGTCACATGGACGTAAATAAAATTTATATTTCACTTGCTTTACTTACATTTCTCAAGTTTTTTTTCCTGTTTGACAAATATTGTTATTGAGTATCGATAAATTACATTATCTTAGAGCCATTACGCACTGTCGAGTTGTCGCCGGCGACTCAGTCCTTCGGCATTGCCGATCAACAATTATTAATAATCGATATCGATCGATAATCAAAAATTGTTTAGTTATACAAACTAATCTTTTGCCATATTTACCGAACTGATATTTTTAAAGACAATTTTATATTGCAATATGTATACAAAGTCGCATTTTATTCGTTTATTAGAAATTAGAAATAAGAGATCGATTAACCTTTTCAATAAAAAATACAATAAAACCCAAAGGATAAATGTTTATGTAAATACGTACTATAATAATAAAATAACGTATAATAATATGACGCAATGTCATACCCCTGTAATTAAATATTCCTTTTATATCACATGTTTCCCTCATCCTATTATAATACATTCGTGTTAAAAATAACAGTTCAACAACGTGCTACGAATGACAATATTATGGTCATTAAAGAACATTGAGCAGGTTGCAATTAAAGGGGAGGGAAAATAAATGTGATGCTTGATGCTTAATATTATGTTTATGAGAATATTTCCGATTAAATATTATTATTTAACTCATTTTTATTTCTTCTTACGGTTAATTACCCAAGTTCAAAGCTCTAAAACTGCGCTAGGTAAGTTAATGTGGCTGATTCTAGTATTAAGCATTAAAATCCAACATGTCCCTGTTAGTTACTACTAACTTAATTTGAGAATGTGAATGACGTTATAAGTGATATAAGCTAATTACGACGAGTACATCCATAATCAATATGAAACTACGCACCTGTTTAAATAATAAATGTTTGTTCTGTCGGACGAAACTAGTAAAAATAACACAGCCTTCACAAATAAAATATTGAAGTAGTAGTATTTAAACTAATTATGTAGCTGATACTATAGAAAGACAGCAATTGATTTTATAAGTAAAGTAAAAGTTGTTTTGGCCACACACTCATAGCTGTCACACTGAAAACATTGAATGCGAAACTTAATTAAAAAAAAAATTATTTTCACAACAACAATGAAAGTATTAAAAAAAAGTTGTTTAGAATTTTTTTTTTCGTAGCGTTCGCATTACTAAAAAAGTATTTAAATATTCCATTATTCCATTTAATATTTTAAGTGATAATGTATCGTAAAAAATAATTATTAACATGTTACAGAAATTAAATAAAGAACCTACATCTAGTATAGACGTAATCGAATAGTACAGAGAGAAGTAAAGTTGTAACTCTGTTCATTACAAGAAATGCCGCCTAAAATGAAGGCTCGTATCATCAGCATCACGATTCATAATCTATAGCTCTCCCATTACGGACACAGCCTTCTCCGAATCTTCTCGCTTGTCTCGATGATTTATAAAGCTATAATCCATTAAACTTTATCACTGCTCAATTAATATCACAAAAACGTTTGACGTTGGTATTTATGGTGAAGTCTCTCAGACAAATCGGTTTTATCGTGGTGTTTTCTTTAGCTAAAAGTAAGTAACGATAAATGACGCGGAGGTAACTTTGATAATGTTTTGGACTCTTGTATTTTCGGAAAACATCGAAGCACGATAATCGTGCTTCTGAATCATTCTAATATAATAATATTAAAAATCGACCTCAAATCGAGTTTACTATAACTAATAAAAAAGATAAAGGGAAAACGGATCTGACATCTTAATTTAAAGTTACAAGCATACTATTATAGTCTGATGGATATCGAGGGTATTAGGGGGGCAATAGATACTGGGACTTCAGACAAAGCCATTCGAAGCGGTGACAGCGCAATCAGCCGCCGACGACAGACTGTCGACTTGACGGCCGCCGCTTGGGCCTTGTACATACTAGCAAGTGGTTTTATTTATAATTTTTTTTCTATACGTACATTAAAGGGCTAATTAATAAATTTCGATACAATGCATGATGCACTGAGGAATCTGAGATCTGATTTACTTAAAGTTCATGTGGAAAAAGAGAGAATACAATCAATTAAACTCGCCGCCACTATAATCACTCGGGTCGCCAAAGTATTAAGTGTTGATGGCGCTGTTACTGTAGTTATGTTCTAGGGTTTAAACATGCTATAAAATATATAAAATAAATTTTATTTCACAAACATTTCAACACGAAAAGTTAATAATGATTGATTTAACGACACACTTCCGGGAATTGGGGCGAGTTGAACCACGTAACAGATTAACATATTAAATGTTATTATGTAATCATTATCGACACGTTACGTGTGACTTGGTTCTTGAATGAACATGAGCGTTTTGGTAACGATCAATTAAGCTAAACGTTTGTGTAGATACGCTTAATAATGCGTATAATACGATCAACAACGTAATTTAGATTAGGTCTTCTTGCATTTTTTCTGACAACAGATTATTTATTACAACATAGTATTTTCTTTTAACTAATGTAACAGAAGGTGTTAGTAGTTAGTCACCTCTTTATTTTTCACTTAAATCTTAACAATGTCGTTCACACTCGATTGTTTTTCTAATCTCCTCTACCGGATTTTCCTTATTCATTTTCAAAACATCCATCAGCTCGTGGCAGTTCCGGTGCTGAGAGTCAAGGCGTGGCTTTAACTTCCTTTAACTTAGCATGGCTTTAGCTTCTATCAGTTTAGTAGCATGGCTAGCTTGTGGCATAGGTCGGCTTGGCATAGATATTAAACTTTTAAATAAGTGATATTTAATATCTGTTTAAATGACGACGAAATTATTGAACGACATGTCGACTTCGTACCATATTAGTGAGACAGCGTAAATATAGTGCAGGTGATGACGTTGTGAATTTCCATATTTTGTATAGGTGGTATAACTTATACCATTCGCTGGGGAGGTTGATACCAGCGGACCAATAGAGTAGTCCGTTGCCCTCATTACCCCAAGTGACGTTAATTCTAAAATTAAGCCTATATCTGAAAAGTACAGAAACTAATCATCTCTAAGTTTGAGAAGCGATGATGAGGAATATGACAACATTAAGTATCTGAGACTTTATCAAAATTGTGACGAGTTTATCAACGATCTGTGTGATTAATGCGTGGTCACGGGACCGGAGCATCATCACTCTTAGCGGACATCCATATAAGATTGAGTTTGGGAAAATTTCTCGAATCTGCTGCATCATTAAGTAAAGTTAAGCCCGTGTGCTACATGATGACTTCATCTTTCAAATCTTGATTTATTAATACATAAGTCAACATACCTATGTACGTTGATTTATATATTCCTACATATACAGCAGATACAGTGGGTTCACGAGTAACGGGAATTACCAATGGGTGAAGTCAGTGGGTGGACGGGTCAGGCACCATATATTTCTGTTTTACAAGTAGTAGGTACATAGATTCTCAAGCCCGATTGTCCGATTCACGAGGATTAAATTGCGGGCATAGGCTAGTATGTAACACATATAGACTATTAGTAAGTACCTATTAACCGAGGAGGTATTTCTACGGTTTATTACAAAATTTATTATTATAAAATCCAATGCTTAATCTCCGCTCAATCTCGTAACGCGCGCTAGTGAACTTCACTTTGGGAATATTTGGGAGCTTCAGCGTGAACTTCAGGAATATTTAGCAGCATTAAACGCACATTAATCGGCATTCCCAAGTCGTTTGCAATATTTCGAACAGCCAAAAGTTTAGAAATGTTACGAATTTGTAATTGGATAGCTTATTTATAAATTATTGAACTGACAATTTGTATTCTTATACATATTATATTGTAGCGGTGTGGTAGGACTTATGTACCTATTGGTTCTATACGTTGTGTCCGTTTCTGATTTCATCATAGCGCAGAATTAGCAAGTTAATGTCAATTAATGAAAATAAAGAGGGTATCCATATTATTCCATATTATTTTACAGGTCTTAATGCATGAAATAAGTAGCATGGCATAAGGAGATACATATTACATAGTGTCAAGCCACCTAGTTGCCTAGAACCTTTCTAACCCATTTTAAACAAAGTTTGGCACGACATGAACACCAAACAACTAATGAGAAAAGTTGTATCAGTAGCCTGTGGAGCTATCTACAACTTAAATTCAACTATTTACTGATACCGTCTTCCCTCTGTTACGAGTATATTACTTACATATGTAGGTACATTTTAAAGTTTAATGATAGATAGCATATTGAAGATTTCCATTTCACTGAATTTAGAACAAGTATAAACCTATACTAAACTACATACAGTTGTAATAACCTATTTAATAAAAGAAATGGATAACTTTTAAAATTTGGATACGACCGCTGGCCTCATACGACTACAATGTGAAGCATTTATATATTTATTTAAATAAGGATCACCGACGCATAGTACATTTATTAAACATTATTTACAGGTAAATTATTGTTTGTTGGTCGTGTACCCACAATTATAAGTGGGCGCGACATTCACAAAGTTTACGCTTCAAAAACTATTAACATTTTATTTAGAAAAATATAAATAATTTAGCAGGTTCAAGTAACACTTTACCTGGATATTTAACATAATAAACCGTTCACTAAGGATTACAGATTTACACATAGTTAAGCCAAGCCCCATTTCACACAAAGGTTTTTTGCAAGGATCAACGCGGACAAGTGCATAAATCTGCATATTTTCTTCTTACTTGTACTATGTCTCTTGTGCTAAAAGCTTTGCACTTTGGCGCCTGAACGCAGGAAACTGATCCAAAAGCTTTCCGTAGCTACTAGATTTTGACAAAAAATGGGAAAGGAAGAAAACCATTTTGAGAAAAAGAATTAAAACGAATAAATTTCGCTTCATACCTACCTTCAAAGCCTCACACTTGAACTTGTGCCATATCGTATCGTTGTGGACACACAAAGCTAAAAACACTGATATGAAGATGACGATCAGAAACCCAGTCAGTCATTTATTGTCGTATGAATTGAACACACCTTGGGAACTTGCACAAATATCGTTTTGTATAAAGAAATTATGCAGTGCATAATTTAGAAAAATCTTTAATATCAATGATTTGTAAATATCAATGATTTATAAATTTATTTAAATAAATAAATTGTACGCATCGCCCACAATTGTATCAGAGCAGTAACGGTGCCTACGGTTATATACAGTATACTGCAATATTACAAACACACACAACATAAAAAGGCTGAACACGAAATTCTAAACAAAACACAAAATGTCATATCGGTGTAGTAATTACGAGTACATGTTCGTGTACGGACAACAAAGCTATTTTGTAAATCGTTTGATCAAATCTTCTCGTGTTTGATATTCGAAGAAATAAATATGTAAAAATAGTTGCTCCGTCACAAAAGGATTGTCGTTGAGGAATGAATACAATTGAGTGTCACAAAAGAGGACACGATTCTATCGTGGTTTACTGACGAAAAAAAAGCGATGAAATATTTGACTTAAAATTGATCACGTTAAAGAAGTGATACCTATCTAGTAATGAAATATTCATCAGTGTATAATAAATCTATTATAATCATATGTACAATACATATACAGTAAGTAACTAGATATATCCTGCCTATGTAGAACTGAGATGATTGTTCAACATTTTAAATTCTTTTGTTCTGAAGTACAAGTAGCTTTTAACCTTTAAAGTGTATAAATAAATAATCACAACGCGGATTCCCGCTAAAGTGAGTCTTAGTTGAACGTTTTTAAGTCCCTCTAAGTACTTTTACTTATAACGTACCAAAGTTATTTTTATCTGAAAACTTTGTCAAACAGACCACATATAAGAAGCGAAAGACGGAGGAAAAATGTAGAAAATACTTCGCAACTTTTTCCACCGCAGTGCAATGAAATGGACATTTTTAGACGAGTCGTGGTCGCTAATGAGGCGGTAATGAGCTGAGCTGTGACTCGTTTGCACCAGAACTCGTTTTTATTAGAGCTGCCTCCGACTCGAGTTTTATAAGTTGTAAAAAACGAGAACTTTAAGGGTGGCAGGTATTCTAATTTAAACGGGCGTTCAGGGTCCGTAACTAAGGCCTGCCGACAACAGGATCGTAGCATTAACATTATAACGTCCGTCCGTCTATCATTCTGTATGTCCAAGAAATTGCATTGAATACATGAACATTTTTAGACATTTTGAGTGTGCATTTTTTTCGTGAACTAAAATATAGCACTTCAAAAAGAAAGGTAGGAAGCATTTAGTTGTTGTTTAATGGTTTAAAGCACGGTATTGGCTTGCTTGGAATACTTATACGAGAACAATTTCGTGTATGTTAAGTAGTTTTGCATCGGAACTTCTAATGATTAAGTATTCGTTCCACATTCCTTAGAGCAGCACAGTTCCTAGCTCTGAAATAAACTTTAGTTTTAATTAATTAAATCCGTAAGGAGTTTTATCAGTTGTATAGATATTTTTTTTATTCACGGAGCAAAAAAGAGATTTTCAAATTGATATTACCTATTTCAATTGAAATAAATGAAAATACTGTTTATATTTTGTTAATAATTCAATAATCGAAATATTTTCATTTTCATAAAGTTATAATATATGAGATTGATTATAACAATAAATTAGCATGACAGTAAAAGGGCAAATTTTATGTCTAAAGGTGAATTTGTAAAGAGATATGGTGATATGGTAATATGGTAAACTGACTGGTGAACTAAAAACATTTTTGCAGTATTTTGCAAGGGTGGTTCACATTTCAGAATCATGCGAGCGTCTGGGTTAGTCGGTGATTGAATTTTTTTTAACAATATAGTTATAGAGTTATGGCGCCCATCTCTTGAATATATTGCGGGATCTGCCCTATTCTGATTTCATTTTTATTTGTACGCCTGTACCGTATCCGAGGCATCATTTGTGCGACAAACTTTTGATACTGATGTCTCGTGTGCAAATATCTGATTCGTAACGGACTTGTTACACGCATATTAACATAATATTTACGAGTAATTCGATGCACCTTTGCACAAAAGTCACGTTACGCAATTGAATGCTTTTAGTAGAGCCAATGAGAGCGCTGCATCTAATTGATATCGAACATGCTGTTTGTGTTGTAGAGTGCCAATTATTCCGACTACCTAGTTGGGGCTAGTACACACTACAGTGCGAGGTCGCATCGTGCGGGCTTCGCACATTATCGAGTTAATCCTAATCCATACACTTGTGTAAACGGTGTGTAACACTAATATTAAATTGTGTGTACTGTTATAGTATAGTACGAGTGTGATGCAATTATTGTGTTTGGATCAGAGAAGTGTAAATTTTGTCAACACAATTACACCATGAAGTGCCTATATCATTAAAAACACGTAGTCGTATATTATATGTCTAGTTTAAAATCATGAATTACTTACGAATGAATTACTTTATTCTTTACTAGCTTAACTCCGCGACTTCGTCGGCGTGGGCCCTACAAATAAAAATTGATTGCTTGGTCCAATCTACTATAGATTGGACCAAGCAATCATGTTGTCCCATACAAACTTTGATTCTGTTTTTTACCCCTCATGGGTATTATTTTGGGAAATCCTTTTTTATCGTATTCCTACTTCATTCAAAGAACACACCCTCCAAGTTTCAGGTCTATACGATCAGCGGTTTGGGCTGTGCGTTGATCCGTCAGTCAGTCATTCAGGGCAAAACATTTTATATTATGTACTCGTATCCTTTATTAAGGCAGTTTTATTAGTAACGTTTCCATGGTTCCAAGGCACGTTAAGCTACCGATCTCCCTGATATCTCGATACAGTACAGTCGATAAATCGGTCGGAACCTTTCAGTGAACATCCAACACGGTTTGGCTCGTGTCGGAACCCGTGTCTCAGTCCAAGGGCTGTAGGATTTGTAGAGATGATGATGAATTCGAGTGTATTTAAAGACAATATACCTTTAGCAATTAATCAGAGTGGGGTTTTCTGTCTGTACATCACACGACGCATGTGGACGAGGGATCCCTTATCGAATTAGCCCCTTGTTGAACTGCGCAACTTAATTATCAGCCTGTCGCTTCTATTTCAACTGGACACGATCGCTACCACTTGTGGTCACGTGGTATTGGGAAATTATTTAGATTTTGTTTATTTTTATTTTATTTTAGGAAAACTAACAGGTATAAAAAGTTGATTTAATTACCACACATTCGTACATACATGCATGTAAAACAGTTATGAGAATATAATTGTAAAGGCTTTAAACATAATATAATGTAATACATTCTTACAAAATTTTAATTACCATCTCCTGTTATGGAAAGTGTTCTTAAAAGAAATGCATCCTATTTACCACACCACATATGTGGAAGCTAGAACACACACGTAACTTTACTTTATACGAGTACTTATGTATAATAGATTGTTTTCATTAGAGAAATTGTACCCTTCTGTTCTCTTTCTCCGCAAGAATTTTAACTATGCTCCTTGATGCGGCATTAGGTGCTTAAAAGGGCAACCTAAGTTTACTTTTCACATATTATTAAATAGAAACTTAGTACCTATATGTGTAGTTACTACACGCTGGTGATAATACGTGCCGCGGCCGCAGCCCCGGGGATTGCGCGGCCATGTTTGTGGCACCTACCCTTTTATTACACAAATTAATAAATAGTATTTAAATTATAATGATTTGAGCTTCAAACCTGTCACGCCATCTTAATACGAGTAAGATCGTTTGTGTCGGGAACCTAAAGTTCGGCTTGCTTTACAATCCTTTGCTTTGCGGCCTTGGTAAAGAAGGTTTTAAATTTTATTGATTCCCAGTTGTTCTTTCTTTCTATAAAACAAAAATATCCTACGCAAAGTGTATTCGCTTTATGATCGTATTGAATTCGAACATCATGTTGTGGCACTATTGTTAGGCTGAGTGCATAACGATCGCGCACCAGTTTACGAGCGTATCAGCTGATACACGATATACGTTAACGCGATTTTCAGCATTTTACTGGCGGTACCTCGTATCACTTACCGAGATCGAGTGTTTATGGACCACTCACTAACATACCTTATCTATTTTATGACTACAAAGAGTTACTGTGCTTTTTGAGAGATTAAATCAAGAACATTTTAATGTATTAAATAATGTTTGAAACATGCTAGTATTGGGTAGGTACTACCACTACTGAGCACTTGTCTACATCGAAATTAAATGATTAATTATAAGGCAAGGATATGAGTTAGTTTGAGTCCAAATATCTATGAATTGCTCTAAGCATTAAAATTAAATAACCCATTCTTTAGAACCATGGTCGTTTTAAAAAATATTAAATAACGGTGAGTTAGCAGTCACTATCAGGCTAAAGCTTTACTGTATAGTTAATAATTTGTGTTTTAAACTTGATTTTAAAGGAGTGCTGAGAGTTTTTTTCCGCCGGCTTTTTTCTCCCGGCCTACCTGAGCCAAAAGGGCGCCTAAAGCCGATGTGTCGTATTATTTAAAGTTTATCTGATTACAAATGATTATGATAAATTTTTGATTTTTTAATAAAATAATAGAGATCCCAAGTTTTTCTTCAAGCTTGATAGTAGTTACTAGTACAAGATAGTATAGTAAAGATTCTCATTAAAGGCAATGATCGGATATCCAAGAACGGTTGGCTGCAAGCGCGCGAACATCCCTAGGGAACGTGTCACCTATCCCGCCGAGTATTTATGGGGGTACGCGCTCTGATGTGGGTCGCTCTACTCGCTCTGGAGTATTAATAAAGCCATAAAATCTATTTTGCCTTATCTTTAACGTATCCTCGATTCATAGATTTAGTGGTTTCGTTGTTGTGGTGTAAGTTGCTATGTTCTGTAGCGCGGAACTGAAATTGAGTATTCATTTGTTCTGTGTAAGATAAGTAAACGTTTTAAGCAAGTTTATATACTTTATGAAAAAATTGCAGTTACCTTAGTTGTGTCGGAATGTGTAATATTGTAATGATACTTTATTAATAAAATTATTGGTGTTTTTGTTTCGAGGTAAAATTGAATTATTTCTCATATTAATATTTAATATCATTACTTGCTTTATATTAATAATTTTAGTCATCACGTAAAATGCAAATATAAAAAAATTTAAATACGTATTACCTACGTATATTTAAAAAAAGTATCTGGTTTCGACCGTCAGCATTCACAAAAATTTAATTAAAAAGGGCTTAACACAGGACCACAGATATCAAATTTAAAGTCAAGTATGAAAGTTTGTAATTCGAATACTGAATACCAGCAATTTGCCTCGTATACTAATTAAAAATTCAGTTAATATTTGGCGATACACGGCAGCGCCATCTGGTGGCGCAATTTGCATGGAAATCGCTCTGTTGTTGTGTATTCAGCTTTACATTAATTTTTATTGTTAATTGATTAACGAAACTATGGCCGTTTTCATTATTGTTGTTTCCGTAACAGAAAAAACGAGTACAACCTTCACCTTAATTCCATTTGGCCACAGATAGCTATTTTATGTGATTTTTATTCTAATAGCACTGTTCATTCACTTGGGTTTTATGGACTATTTGGGTTTTTGTACTATTTTAAAACAAAAAACAAAAATACACGCATTTTTTGTATTATGCATGGTCAATACTTAAATGCCTTCATGGATATCGGGTTGTGTACTATAGTACTATTATCTATTCTGTGAAAAAACTAAGTTTGACCTCTTACATTTTGCTAGATAAAAATGGTTCTTCTTCAAAACTTTAAACGGTTACCTAGAGCAATATTCGGGTACAAATTGATTAATCGACATTGCAACTTTAAATGAAATGTCAGTCACGCGCCACGTTGTACGAGTACCCTAATGACACAGTTATCTATTGTGCCGGGTCCGTCATGGACCCTTGCGGTGACATATTCTGTTCGATATGTAATCACTCCGCTCACATGTGATATTTGCCAAATAACTTCGTGTTTGATAAGAGAAATATTATATACCTATACGTAATAGATATAAATATGATATCTAGGACTACTATGATTAATAACAATTAAAAGTTATTAGCCTTTTGCCGTCTAAGATCATAAGCGACGAAAACCAACAATCAATTTTCGTTTAGAAACACCGGCTGAAGAATAAGGCCTTATTGATATTAATTTAATTTTTAATTTAATTTTTAATTCAAGTGAAATACAATGTTCTGATTTTAAATAAATTCTTTAAGCTGATTTCGTTTTTGCCAAACTTGGCACAATGCCTATACTTACCTACCTAACTTTAGGAAGAGAGTATTAAGAAATATATATGTTAAGAGGTCATAAGCAATCAGTTTGTTGAATAAAACAAAGAACTGTTTGACTGTATATTACAATGGACACATGAGGATGGTCATTCAAAAAAAGTCTTTCTAATTATTTTTTCTAATAATACTTAAATTTAAAAACAGTACAAAATCAAGCCAAAATTTACGACAAAATATCCCAAAAGGCTTTCTCATTAATGAATGCACCAAAACCTCCAACAGATAATAAAACATACGTCAATAAAAACCCACTATCCCGCTCGTATATCCACTAGAATGCGAACTCGTATCAATATGCTACGATTGGATTGAATTATTTGTTTATCTCGCGGACAACGACAGATTTATCGTCATAATAAATGGAATACGTTGTGGAATATATCCTGATATTCACCGTAATATCGCGGTCATCAAAAACATGTTACGGAGATATAACCAGTGTGTTATACACTTTTGTTTATTGTACGGCATCATTTGTGATCGCGTATTTTCTGAAAGGAAGATGTTGTATTACGGATGTAATATATATAACAAAATTTTGTTTCTTTTCCTC
>DWQK01001711.1:0-14835 GCA_018231225.1 Noctuana stator
GGTAGGCCGGGAGAAAAAAGCCGGCGGAAAAAACTCTCGGCACTCCGTTAAAATCAAGTGTATAAATTACAAGTTATGAACAAATTATGCAGTAATAAGCCTGATAGTGATTCTCCCTGAAGTACCTATAAAAAAAAACAATTTAGTAATATGTACTTAAATTTAATGATTACAATAACAACAGATCTTGCTTGAAGATATTTCTATAAGAAATATTCAACATTAGTAGGAACAATATTTCTATTATACTATGTGTCAGTTAAGAATATCGTGTTTACAGAATTAAATACCTATATAAATAAATAATTTTAAAATAGCTGCACCATTACACAGACACGTGGGTCAGTTATTTTTAATGATGTTTGTTTCAGAGTAATTTTCATTTACCTCTACAAAGAAGTAATAATAAAAGTAACGAAAGTTGACTTCATTTAAACAGAGTTCAAGTCAATGACGTTTTTGGGGTGAACAAACTTTGATGCACATTGGGAAATATTGTGTTGATACCTTGAAATGCCTTAAGTTATATTTTTATAATAATGAATGCTCGTAGATACGAATTACTTATTTTATAATGTACCTACTTAATGTAGTTATACATATAACTCAATTATAATAATTATAGGAATTTTTGCTGTGGGTGCGACTACGAATAAGAAATCTTAGAGATACGGTGATAAATATATTATATTATATCTAGCTTATTAGGAACTTACCTATAAATATATATACCTACTTAGCATGATATTGTGTAATAATTCTTATTGCTATTATTACTACATACATAATATATTATATTAGGATGGAAACATGATTATTATTTATTGAACTTATGATTGTGGTAGATTAAATGATAAACTCCAGTAATTATCAAGGTCTTCAGTCTTCTTTAAGTAGGTAGGTACATGAAATTAAAATGCTGAAATTATAAGTACAGACAGTATTTATCTACTTTTAAAACGTATCTGAGTCATTAAAATCAGTTACCTTTACCCTCAGGCACTCTTAATCTTAGTACTAGTAATGAAAATCATTGAGTAAATATAGCTAACATTTAAATAATTCTCTTGATTAGGGAAAAAAACAATATCGGTAATTTTTTTGTGAAAGTACATAGTTAAAAGTTCATGGTAGTGGAAAAACTATCATAATATCAGTTGCACGTTGCGTGTTGTCAGTTTCCATCATCGTAAAATTGTGTGTAGCGGTTCACAAAATGATTTGTTAGTCATAAAAGCATGCTTATCATGCAACTTGAAATTTGCCAAAAAAATATAAAAATATCTTAATTTATAATTTAATAAAAATTTTAATCCTATAACTTAGTTATTTATACTTATATACAATAGATACTAATGTGAGTAAGGTTTTACAATCCTTTATACAAAATAATTGTTGCAAAGAAATATAGCCTATAATTATATTGATAAACATCACCATAAATTAAAAAGTTAATTTGATGTTTTTGTATATCTTTATATCACGATAAGGAACGCAAAATTGAATACCATTTTAAACCATTTCCCTTTACGTATTTTGCACTACAAACACGGTAAAAACTTAAAAATGATTGCGTCTGAGCTTTTAGAAATATTAATTCCGATGAATCAGCGATAAGGATAATTCCCATATTTCTTACTACTTACTGACTAACAAGATGACTAAAGCCAAAAATGAACATTATTGATTACTTACGAATAAAATACGAGTAATATATTGTTATACATATTTATAGATCGGCTCATATTTTTACATTCACTAGAACAACGGCAATGATCGTTGTTTTGTTATTTTACACATTTTTTTATTTCCACGTCAGTCTCGTTGGCTCACACACTCACACTCCGCTAAAAACTATCGTGATCTTCCGATATTTACGTATTTGCTTTTAGTAACGTAATGAATTATTTTTATTTGACTTATTTAAAAGTCCGTGTTCCGACAAGCAAGATGGCATCTTGCCATTTAGAAATTTTTTGTTCGAATCAACCAAAAGATTTCTGTAGAAATCTTAACCGACTCGTTTAGTGAAGAATTGTTCCGTTTGCTCCCCAACTTGAGGTGGTGGCGTGGGAGGTATTTCGTGCTGAGGCTTCAATAGCCAGGGGTTCTCACCGCCTTGTTGAGGACTGCCATCGCTGCTCCGTTGATTGGCAGACGAGGGAGTGATGTTCAGGTGTGGTACCTGAGTTTTAGGGCATGTAGGTGGTCTCTCAGATTTCGGATGCATATTTTCTGTAACAAAGTTTAATTTGCATATAAAGTAGGTGCATGACAACGATTAAGTCAATCCTAATTAAAAAAACGTGAGCAAATACAAAATACAATAAAAATAACAATAATTTTTTTCTTCTTTTATAACAATGCAACCAGTCTCTGAAGTTTCGTTACAAAACCTATTGTGTTGAGTGCACTGAAATAGACGGTGATAAAATAACAATAAAAATGTTTACATCTCAAGAAGAAGTGGAACAAATAAAAAGAAACAATAAACGCAAACTGCGACACGGACAGTAATATACCGATATTATTACAGAGTACGAGTAGAACAACACTTACTTTGCACGTTTAAATTTATATTTCCCAAACGAGAATTGATAACGGCGATACCGTCAACAAACATTTACAACAGTTATCACGCCAAGCACTTGACTAGACGAAGGCTTGATATGAAATGCGGCCGGCCAGTTAAGCGCTGAAGTATATATTGCGTCTGAGTCACATTTGGCAAGAGAATCTCCTCAGATCTCCTCCACGTCACTCTTGAGCTCTGACGATTGAATGACGCCAGCGAACCTGTGTTCGTTCCAAGTTCTTTTTGTTCACCAGATATTGTGCGTAAGGAAAATGTATGACAATGTTTAAGTTACGGAATTCCGATAACATTGGAACGTAATTTATGATAAATATTTAATTATTACCCATGTTAATAAAGTTGATTAACTCGTGTTGTTCACAGCACAAGTAACTAGGTACTTAATACCTAGTTAGTAGTTATTTAGTTAATGTTGTTGATTATTCTAAATTAACGATAGTTCAAATAGCAAATTAAAAATGAACAACCTTAATCTGTTTAGGGGTTGTATCGGTTAAACATATTATAAAGCTCTTTATATATTGTTAAGTATTTAGTACAAGCAGTGTCTACTTTTGCATAAATCAATATTATTTCAATACTAATTCGTTTGCAATTAACAATTCCTTTCTATAATTTCTATCCTATTCCTATCATCTATTCAATAATGTTGATGTCGGTTACCTCACTTACCAGTGATTACGTAGGCACATTATACTTACTACACAGGCATGTACTACATTATATTAAAATGTGTAGCACCTGTAAAATTCAATGTTTACGTATGCACTGTTTTTTGCACTTCATAATATATCTACTGGTTTTGTACTAAAAAGAAAAAAAATCGCAGTTAAGAAAGCAATGACGTAACACACTTGTTGAAAATTTAGACTCACGCTTCCACGTCAACGAATCAGGTATTATCTATCATTTAATCTTGTACTTAATCTCAATTCTAGTGATAAGTATAGATAGCCTTTTACGACGGCGTGGCGCTGGAAACAGGATATCATGAAAGTAAACAAATATGCCTATGAAAATGAATACTTTTTTTGCACATCAGGTATTATTTGAGTTTTTATAGCAACACTTACTCATGAACACGACACGTAGTGTTCGTTATGGTAGTCAGCGTTAAGACCCAGCACAGGTACCTCACGCATTTTATAGTAGCTGGCTTTGCGTGGAGTTCTGGTAGCTAATAAAAATTTATTGTCTTTATAGTTTCAAGGGGAGATATCGCAAATAGGCGACCTGCCATCGTGCGAAGATTATGACATAAATACCTTTGTTTACTGCTCTAAGAGTATAAACATTTGCGGTGGTAAGACAAAATGGAGCAAGTATCAAGTAACAACGCGAGCCGGGTAAGCCTTATTGGCCGCAATGAAAGCACCGACTATATATTAGCACACCAGCACTTCGATCTATCTATAGTTTAAATTAAGAACTGCTGGTACCGATTATGCCATAGTTAGGCGTATCTAATACCTAATGTTTGTTTATTTTGGCTATTTAAACCACGACCTCTCGAGTTTACATTTATCGAGTTTCCTTTACATCAATGAAGTCGATCGATCGCAAATTTATTTGAAGAAATGATAAAAAAGTAATTAGAAACGTAATTACGTGGCTCATAAACGTATGTAGTTGAACGTCATTTAATTTTCTGTTTTATCCTTGACAAATGACGTTACCAATGTACAGTCAGTATTTTACTAGTATTCAGTCACATGTGATGTGACATTCATAGGTCGTTGCGGTAGAACAAAGCTTATATCGCGAATTTAACAGTTCTTTTCATGTAAATTTGACAACGTTGGTTGACGAAACCCGTTATATAACAGCGCATGAACACGCGATCTGTACCTAGCGGCCTTAGTAGTAACGTGTGGCGTACCTACGTTATCGATTTTCAGTATCATACGTTGTGTGTTATGGGAATACATGCATAACAGATAGATCGACATTAATATTGGATGACTTTAATAGTAAAGTAGTTTATTATTTTTATAGGTGGCTCGCATAGTCGTAGCAGCGCTTTTACCGCCGTGTGCAGAAAGCCTTAACGCTTGATAAAGCAGACTGTTTCGTTATATGGATGGGCTATACTATCATAATATTACCAAAATATTTTTTAACAGAAACTATTTAATTTTTTAATATTTCCTGACGTTTAAAAATTTACAAAATAAAATAGAAACTTTATATCTAACTTATTTTATTAATATTGTGTTTTGATACTTTTGACAGTAAAGCCATTTCCTCAGAATTGTTTTCGAATTAGACCTCTAATATAATGTATGTATAAGTATTTATTGATATACTTTTCGTCAATGGTTTTCTGACCCAGTAGCCGAGTTCGTGTCAAGTCGAGTCTATGGGACATTGCTCGATTTTTACTGGTGTGCGACTGAACGCGGAAGCACAAATTAATTTTCTAGTTTACTACAAAAGACAAGTCGGTCACGTGAGCGGGTATTTTATATTTGGTTAATGTTAAACGCAATTTTCAATAATTCTTGTTAAAACTACGATAAACTTTTTATTTAACGTTATGCATAATTTGAATAATAGATAAGTATACTTATCTACGCCTTTTTGCGTTCCTTGACTAAATAAGCAGTAACGCAATTAATGTGACGGAGAATATTACAAGCAAATTTTTTTTCTATGTTGTAAAAGACTATTATAAAATAAATCAAAAATAAAATGTTATGTCTAACGAGCGACAGCCAAGACAAGTTAATTAGGGAAATATTTATCTATGCTACATAAACTTAAAGGATTTTATTACGTAGTTCATGTATACATTCTGATCTTTGGTATACTTATTCGACTGGCTGGATTTGGGACAGCACGGATGTCGCCGCCCCATTCCCTCTACCCTGTTCAGTTCCGTTGATTTCTTGGAGACAGAAATACTCTGAAAGAGAAAGATTCAAAGGTTTATTTATGTCTAATACAATTTCTATGATAAACGACAGTAAAAAAATATATTTATTACAAAAAAATTGTGTATTTTCTTTTTACATGAAAACCAGAGTGTGTAACCTTTTAAAAACCCAGCTTTAATTTCTCAAGGATAGAGTGCAAAGCATTTTCATATCTAAATTACCATCTTCAAAATGCTTGTAGTAATTATTTTTGCTAAGCATGCAAATCGAGGGCGAAATAATGACCTAAAATGTTTATTTTAAAGGCACCGGTGGAGACTCGACCACCGACAGGTGGTCCAAACGGATTAGAATCATTCGCTCCTAATCAACCACCAGTACGTCCACCACTAACTAGAGCCGACTCGAGGTCAGCATTTTCACCTCAGGCATTAAGGCCCGGTACGCCGCAATTGCAACCAAGACCACAATTTCAACCTGGTGGGCTAGTCACTAATCCACCACAAATTGGGCCGCGATTAGGAACTCCGCCACCGCGAGGGCCTTTAAACGCGGGCTCCCCTGGTGTTCAATTACCTCGCAACCAGGTTCCTCTACCACGACCACCAGGTCCGCAATCAATAGCACCTCAACAAGGACCCAGACCGCAACAGTCACCGACAACTGGTCAACCGCCGCAAAGGGCCCTTGTGCCAAATAGTTTGCAGTTCGGTCCCAGGCAGCCTCCACAATTTGGAGGAGCAACAACACCGGAAGGTTCCAGGCCACAAATTGTATCACAAGCGAACGGAAAGTTAGCCGCCAATTTATCTACACCACCGAGTGGGCAGCTTTCTAGACAACCTTCGCAAGGTTCATTAAAAGGCGCCGATACAAATAAACCAGCCAACCTGGATAACCAAAACCTTTCTAATGAACAAAATATCCCAAAGAACGAAAATGTCAATGACATACCGGGTATACCAAAAGCCAGAAGTTACAGTATTGCAGCCGCACCAGGTGCAGCAAGTCCTCTTAAGATGGAAGATGATAGACGCAAATCTGTCAGTGCTATTGGAGGAAAAATAGATGATTTAGGAAGTCGCAGTCCCGGTCTTGGTCTCATTCAAGAAGGAAGAGACAGTAAAGATAATATTCGCGGTTCTAAAGAGAGCGTTAAATCAGAGGCATCCTATGATGGTGGCAAAGATATACCAGAGCGTCCTGAATCTCGCCTATCAGGATCAAAAATGACAGAATCGTTCATGGGTTCACTATCGAACTTGAACTCGAAGAAGAAGTTGGATGACGATGACGATGTAATTCTGCAAAATAATCTGACATCTCCGAAAAATGATACGCTGCAAACTCATAATAAAGCAGATTTATCTGATCGTTCACCATCATTGACTCGTAGCGATGATTCACCAGAGCCAAAAAACTTATCGCAAAGCTCAGTAGTTACCAATAAATCACATAGCGTAACCCCAGAGCCGCAACGGGCTAAAACACCAAAAATAGAGGTTTATCCCGAACAAAAACCAGAGCATGGAAAAGAATCAGTGACGCCAACAGTCAAGCTGAATAAAAATGTCCCTAAATCACCAACAACAGGTCCCAAGTCTCCCTCTGCTGTTACTAAGAAGCCTACAGATTTTAATGCCTCACTGATATCGACAGATTCTAAAAAATCAACTCCACGAAAAGTAGCCTCCGCTCCGAAAGCTCGCCAGAAAGGTACTTATCAGGTTACTAGTAGTAGTTTAAAATTAAGCGAAAGTTTGAGATGATCCAGGCCTTTTTGTTATTGTAATTTATTCATAATGTAGATATGTACTTAAAAGATAATAATAATATTAATAATGTTGTTGTATATTTATTTTTAAACTCGTTATTTTTCAGACGGAGATAACGATAGTGGAGTCGATGAGTCTACGCAAGGAAATGTAAGCATCTATTTTAACAAAATTCAGTCTTACTAATTTATTTATTTTCATTTATATTTCAATTACATGCTAATTACGAATCTTACAGGATCTGAATGGATCTCCTGGTTCACCAAACAAGAAGTTGCCGAGTAAATTACCTACTAAAGAGAAATCGAGCAGCAGTTTAAAACCCAGTCTTTCCCGGTCTTCAAGCAAGAGCGCTACAGCTAAAACACCTGAAAATGCGTTACCTACTGAAAAGAAAAGTAAGTTTACTTAACACATTAAATAAAGCTTATTTGAGTAAATTTATGAATTACTTACTCTTAATAAAAAAATACAGGTATAATAAAAAACAATTACTATAATAATAATATAAATAACTCTTAAATTTTCACTATACATTCCCCAACTTCTATGGAGTTTTTTTTTTCATAATTCAATAAATAGGTAATACTATTGACTGCAATATATAGATATTTTACCAGGGTAGGTACCTAAATAATTTTTGGAAAAATATAATTTTAACAAACTTTAATTATAGAGGTACCAATGAACAAAATTCAAGTCGGCAGTGCTCCTTCACCTAATATTAAAGCTGTGAAATCCAAGATCGGATCACTCGAGAACTCTACATACAAACCTGGTGGCGGTAAAGTCAAAATCGAGAACAGGAAGATTGATTTCAACAACGTGACGCCGAAGATTGCAGCGAAAAACGAAGCTTATACTCCAAGTGGTGGAAGTAAGAAGGTACATACACATACCTAAATACCTATTTACTGAAACTAGACTTTAAATATTCTTTTGTGCACTCCGTAATTATATTAAAACTAGCTGTGTCCCCCTGTTTCTCCCACATTAAGAATTGCAACGTAACGCCTCATAGCCTATAGCCTTCCTCGATAAATGAACTATCTTACACTAAAACAATTTTTCAAATCGGTCCAGTAGTTTCTGAGTAATCTCAGCGCTTTCAAACAAACAATTAAAAAAAAAGAAACTCTTCAGGTTTATATTATTAGTATAGACAACACATAAAATAAATCAAATTGTGTTTGAAATTAAATGAATGGCTAATTTTTATAGATCACAACTACAAAATTGGAGTGGAATGCAAAATCGAAGATAGGGTCACTTCAGAATACGACCTATAAGCCGGGCGGTGGAGATAAGAAGATTGAAACCGTTAAGTTGGACTTCAAAGACAAAGCTAAGCCTAAGGTGGCGTCCACCGCCAACATCAACCACAAGCCGGGTGGAGGCGCAGTAAAGGTAAACCTTTTGTTTATATATTTTTATAGTAATTATTCGTAACCAACAGAATTAAAACTTATTATATAGGTAGGTATTATACAAACAGGAAGAAAACATTTTTTGAAGTTCACCTAATCTTTGGACGCTTCTTGATGAAATACGATGTAGGAATAATCAAAACAAACTAGAAGTTTAGGATGATCCTGGGTATAGCTTGCATACGAAAAATGTAATTAAAATTATAATTTTGAAATGTTAAAGTAGTTATACATAAGTATTCCAAATACAGGGTTGTTGCAAACTATATCTTATATCAATTCATGTGCGTTATTCAGACCACTGCCTAATTGAATGCCGCCCTAAAGTAAAAAGGCTAAGCTGTTAATTAAAAAGCTGATTAAGTTGTTTGCGTGCGATATAATTATATATGCAAATAAAAAGTAAGTAAAGTTTTCAATGGAAAATATTAGGGCCAAAAGTTTTTGTTCTGAATATATTTTTTGAGAATTTCACCTTTAAATGTGCACTTAGGAAATCTACCTATGAGTAATGTGTGTCTAAAGTTCGCAGCTATGGAGGCCTCATGGATTTTACTTCCAATAGAAAAAATGACGTTGTTGTTTTTAGTTTGTTAAATGGGCGTTACCTCGATGGAGGGCATCGAACAAACCTTTTGCCTTTCATAGTTTGCGCAGGAAGGTTAGTAGGAAGGTGCATTGAAGTAATTGTGAATGAAACATTAGACTGAAATGAGAGTTCCAAAAAAGTTTTATTTCATTGTGTTTATTTTCAATCCTGCAATTGTCACGTTATGAATTGCATTATGAATGTAACAACGTTTTGTCAGATAGAAGCGCTAATGATTAAGCATGGCGACATGACTGTATTGTATGCTGACATTAATATAATTTCGATAATATTTCACGGCGATTGGTATTTGTGACAAAACACGATGGTGGAAGTCGGTTAAAAACTAAGAAATTAATCTAAAAAAATAATTAAATAAGGTAAAAGTTTAGTCTTAAACCATTTATTTAAATATATTTATATTTAAACAATAAAAAACATGAACCTAATATCACGTGCACGCTATTGAATGGAATATGTTACATAATTAAGTATCTTCTAATGCAAACCACGACAGATGCACTAGATAGCTAGATTATATCAATGGAACTTTTCACCATAATTTATGATACACTGACTTCACTAGCATTGTAGTTTATCGGTTTATCGATATGGCCTTCAGTCACAACACAAAAAACGATGATGTACGCGTATTTACCTGCAGATACATATATAGATACACAGATAATCTTTAAGTCACAAGCTAAGCATGAATATTATTTTAAAGAGTTCCGTATCAAATCTGCAAAACCTTTTTTTATAAAACTCCATGTATATAAGTTGTACATATTATTATACATATTTCTGTATCTAAATTACAACAATGTAGGTAACTAAATAGTTTGATATTTTCTAGTTTCTCGATTTCCATGTCAATATGAAACACCTACCTCATACTGACTTTTTAATCAGAGAATAATTTTAGAAAAGTTGGCGCGTCACTAATTGTAGAATCTGAATCACGCCAATGAAACATTACAATGTCTTTGTCTCACACAATATTACGGAACTCTTTATATTTATAACGCTTTATATCATCATTAGGTGTATTTTAGCGCACGCTCACTTTTTCAAACAGATTGAAAACCAAAAATTGGATTTCAAAGCTGAAAGCAAGGTGGGCTCTCTCGGCAACGTGAAACACAAGCCAGGCGGCGGTGATATCAAAATATTTGACGACAAAGAATACATCAAGCAGATCGGAGGGCAGTCGCCGCTCCCAAATAGTCACAATCAGTCTCGACAAGAGGTAAAACATACCAGTAGTGTGGGTTTCTCATCCTTGTTTTCTTTTCAATGTTTCGTTTTGTTATGTTGCTTATCGGTGTTGGATTCTATAGATATGGACAATTCACTTTGGTCATTTAACTTTGATTCCTTTTTGTTTCAGCCCGAGTACTTATACACATATTACTGATTTTTCTAATAATGAGTTTAAGGTATTTAGTGGTGGCATCGAAATTGCGTTCAGTTATCTCATTGTCTTTACTAACATGGGTTTTTTGTGTGTGTTTAATCGGCATCTGTGTGACAGCTTTTTATTTTTAAGTTTGATACAATTCATTATTTAGTTTCCGATATTATTTTGTATTGTGTTCATATCTACATTACTTATTACTAAATTAATTGTTTTAGAGTCCGATCCCGCCGCCGGCGCAGCCTCCGAAATCTGACGAGAATTTGAATCAGCAGTCGTGCTAATGAGACTAACTTCGATTCTCAACAATTCACACTAATTTTTTATAATATCAAAAGTCCAAATGTTTTCTACATTTTTTTGTCATTTAAGTATAGATACATACAGTTTATATTCGAGGTATCCTTTCTGTTGAGCGTTTTTTGTCGTTATTTTTGAACACTAGCCAATAACATACCTAATTTAGGAGTTTTTCATATTTGATGTCAATGCTTTAGCATATCTTTTGAGACAATATTTTGAATGTGTATTGCAGTGAATCTTTTTATTGTTGTAATGTTTGAACTTTTACTTTAATTTATAAAAAATGTGTAATTATTTAACCCTATATTCCTATTGTGTGCTAATAATAGAGAGTTATCTTTTGTGCCAATAGATAAAATAGTATCTGTACCTATACGAAATAGACTTACTTAGATGCCCACTTAGTTTCATACAGCATTATTCGATAGTAGAAATCAGGGCTCACGAGATTGTGTATTTTTAGTTTGAGTAATTTTATCTACAGTCTATTTCAATAGAATCCGGCAATATGGTAAACAAACAAAGCTATACTCGTATAATATTATAGTCTTTAGAAAAATGCCCATTAGAAGCAAACTTGAACAACGTTTTCCATTCACATTTGGTATTTATTTTCGATGAACATACTCGTATATACAAAACGAATCTCAACGAATTGAGAACCTCCTCTGTTTTTTCAAGCCAGTAAAAAAAAATTACATCATTAGGGTCATATTCGGTCATAAACAGTCTGTTGTTAATGAAAAATAGATCAAAATATTTGTTAATATTATTGCCCGATTCCATTGAAATGAAGTATTTCTATGTTGTAGTTTTGCATTGCGTTCGTTGCGTATGCCTTTGAAGCATAATTACCTTTACTGCATAATATACATATATAATATGGCCGCTCCATTCTCAGTAACTACTCCGTGCAAAAACCCGATGAGTTCTCAATAGGTACAACTTGAAACTCGACGTATGAACGTTTTCACTTGCGTCAGATCATCCATTATGCAACGGCGTTAATGTTAACTGTCTCATGGTCTAATTGACATCCCGTCGATCAATTTAAAGTGCATTTAAAACCATGATGTCATCGATGTAGTTTGTGTTTGTATTCATTTGAACTGTTATGTAATTCCCATTAATTTTTAAGCTTATCAAAATTTAAACGTTATTTTTTAAATTAATTTACAATGATTATTACAATTTCTGTTTATAATTTATACGCGAGTAACCTATTGGGGCTATTGGTCTTATTACGAGACGGTTGTCTTTTAGACTTACAAGTATCTAAGTAGGTACAGCACGTTCACGCTATTCATTAATGTATAAAACACCGGCAGCACTATTTTGTTGATTGACGTGTAACAGTTAGTAAGTAAGTATTAAACGATGTTATTATGTGTTTTTATGTTTTTTATAGTTAATAAGTAATTCTGGATATAAGTTTTCCACTCAGGTTTGAAGGTCGTATCGTATCGGTAGCTCTAGCTACCCACTCATGTTTGATATTTTATATTTTATTGTTTTATTATAAACAAATAAATGGTTAAGCTTGGAATGTTGTACATCCGGATATTAAAGAATAACAAAAAACAATTAAAAAAAAAGTTTAGGAATTATTTTAAAGTTTGTTTTAATTTTTGTGAAATTAAATACACATTCTTGTACTATTGTAATAATATTAATTCAATTGTTTCTTCTACCTAATGTTGTGTATTATTTCTTATAAATTCATGAAGTGACGTATGTACGAGTAAAGATCTACGTTTTGATGGATTTAAACAGGGTTCTGGACACAGCAGTCTATATCATGATGGAACTATTTACTTAAATACTTACTAAAAAAATCACAGATTAAATTGTAATTATAAGGTACTAAACATCGGTACTAAATACGATTTTCAAGTATGTTTCAACAATCGCTTGCGAGTATTGTAACATCTGTGACGCTGTGCCGAGAACATTGTAGGCTCGAAATTGACTGACCAGGTTTATTACGTTATTAGTATTAATAAATATTTTATATTATACCGTTATAAGTAATTAGTCGTAGATAGCCGTATTAATATAATGTTTGTGCTTTAAGTCACAATTACTTTGCATTGTCATTAAACGTAGAATGTTGCATTTTAATTAGATTACGACATTATGGAACAAATTTTTTAAATATTATTAGGTACTACAACCTTTATTAATCATCATGGTTTCTTAGTTAGCTATGTCATAGATGTAGGCGTGTTTCTTTTCATTTTATATGGAAATAGTACCTACCTACGAGTAACTATAGCGATATAGAAATAACTTTTTGAACTTTAACATAAACAGTAATCGTAAAGAAATATACCAACTGTAATAGGTAAAAATGATATTTAATACAAATTAACATCTATTGTATTTGTTTTATTTCTTAGTGCAATAATTCATTGTCATTAGTTTGTGTCACGGTACTGAGCAAATCACCATGCACGCACCTTAGATGGGTACTTTGGACCATATTTTTGTAAGTATATATAATGTACCTATATTCATTTCTAAGATATGAGTTTCGGATATAAGCGTAGAAGAAATTGTAAAGAAGATACCTACTCTTAATTCACTAGAGCCTTTTAAGCACAAATTCAGATTTTTCTAAAAATATCGCCAACATTTTCTCCCATAGCCATAAGTGCGCCTAAAGCCGATTGATATTTGACTTTCAATATGTATATATAAGTACCTGCCGTTCTCGAATTCAGAATTTATTTAAATCTACCTAAAATTACGTGAAGTAACATATTTTTAACGTCACGTTTTCACAAACAGGAAAACATTTACATGTCGATGCAAGAGGAGGAGTGGCTAGAGGAGGTGGAGGAGCGTCCATTGTCCCGGAGTCGTTCGGCGCGTTACCCTCGCACACCGCGTACACCTCGAGCCCTGTCGCCTCGCAAGCATCACGAAGAGGAAGCGCGCATACAACGCTACAACGAGCGCAATCGACGCGCGTCTACCGCGCGCCCAGTCAGCGCCCGCGACCCTCCTCGTACTTGCTCGCGAAGAACTTCTCTCACACAGCGACCTGCCTTCACTATTTATTAAGCCACGTAAATTCGCACTATGTACTTAAAATTAATTTATCAATTTAAATTAGATTACTTCAAATGAAGAAATACATGGTGTAAAACCTGCCTCTCGACAGGTATTTGAAGTCCATCAAGCCGCACTTGGCCAGTGTGGTGGACTGTGGTCTAACTTAACCCTTCTTATATTTGAAAGGATAGTCGTGCTCAAGAGTGTTCCAGTAATAGTTAGAGGATGAACGTGATAATAGGATACAACAATAAGTCGCCGATTTGCCTCTGTTTCTCCTATGCCCTCTCTTTGATATATCTACGGAGTAGATACTCCTAAGTAGCCACCGAGGTAGCCCCTTCTGTGTCCCAACGACTAGCCACGGCTCTCCCTACTACAAGGGAAGATCTAGAGCACACTCCACCACTCCATCACTCGACACGCTGCTCCAATAGGAATTTTGGAACGCAAAACTTATTGATAAAGAAGTTAAATTATATTTTGCAACATCTGAGGGATTGTAATATCACTTTGTCTTTGCAATTTACAAACGTAATTTAAGATTTGCGCTTTAATTCTTCACTATATCAAAGCTAGCAAAGGTAAATGTTGCTAGAGCTCTTCGTTGGTATTTACCGCTGTTGTCAATCAGTCATTTAGTATAAAAATTCTTCTTCTATTATGTAGATCTCGTAGTACGTTAGTTCATATCCTCACAAATAGCTCGGTTAATAACCGGAATATATAAAACATTTTTAATACCACAATTTCAAAAACTAGTTAAGTAGGTACACTTGTCTTTCGTCATAGGGT
>DWQK01001712.1:0-14832 GCA_018231225.1 Noctuana stator
TCATCAAAATCGGTCAAGCCGTTTCGGAGGAGTATGGCAACGAAAACTGTGACACGAGAATTTTATATATTAGATATTCTAAATATTATTAAATAAACGCTGAATAACAAAATTATTACGATAATTAAGCATACCATAAGAAATGAAAGAGGAATAGGCACTATCAGGCTTAAGCTATGCTGCATAATTTGTTAATAACTTGTAATTTATACACTTGATTTTAAAGGAGTGCCGAGATTTTTTTTCCGCCGGCTTTTTTCTCCCGGCCTACCTTAGCCAAAAGGGCGCTTAGAGCCGACGTACCGTATTAATTGACGATCATCCAGTGTATACATGTACCTTATGATAAATAAAAATTTTTGAATTTGAATTTTGCTACAAAATTGTTGACAATTTAAAGGAGTATTGAGAGTTTCAACCAATCCAATATCAACCATAGCCAAAAGGGCACTTAGACTTGATGTAGGCACTGATTGGTTTATTAGGTGTAATGTAATGTAATTACCTTACAATGTATAAAAACATTTTTTAACCGACTTCAAAAAGGACAGTATTTTTTTATGTTTTCACCTCATAACTTTCCACTCGGATTTCGATGTTTCTTTTTTTATTTGAAAGCTGCTACTTTTCGTTTATCCCCATTTTAACTTGGTCCAATTCTGTCAACGGCATCCAGGAGAAGACCATATACCGAAGTCTTCAATTTAATGTATGTGCGCGACAATTTTGAAGTCGGTATTTTTCGTAACGCGCGCGTAATTATTGATTTTCAACTAGCTTATTCAGATTAAACCTTTTTTCTAATGCTAGAGATCAATTGTATCCCCTGCGGTCTGAACGTTGACAGAATTAGGATGATAGTGTAACGAGGGTTTTCGGCTTTCCCTATATCCTTTGGGAGCGCTCCGATGTTCATTAGAAAAGGTTTCAATTGCCCGTAAAATTATGTGCGTTTATTGCTCGAAGTAAACATCAAACATTAGAAAATAGAAAAAGAAATATGGCTGTTCGGTACCATTTATTAATAAGAAATACAATCCCCTTCACATTATTGACCGGCTGTAATAAAAGGCATTGGTTAGTACGTCCGTCCTTCATATAAAAATACTCATATGCTGGAAGGTTATACGTTTGCCTACGTGAACGTTTTTTGTATCGGCTTTCTCTCCTAGACAATATTTGCGTTATCGTATTGGGATGACGGGGATATTTCTACCCAGCAATACACATTTACCCCGTCAGGGTTGTATGGATTAACTCAAGCTAAATAACTTCGTGTGAATCAAATTCGGTTTATTTACTTCAGCTGTCTAGTTATAATATATGAAAATATTCATGAATTTAGATTTCTGTTCCCGGTTTTATCTGGGTGTTTGTGTAATTGTCCTTGTATGGGTCCATGGTACCCACGACACAGGAAATTCTTGTGACTGTGAGTGTGAAGTGTTTTACATTATTATTAATCCGACCATTGCGTGACAGCCCGGACAGCCCAATCTAAATGTCAAATCCTAGAGAGAAAAAGAGAAAATTAATACGTTACACGTCAGCTTGTCACTTCCTTCGGAACCAAAGAGCATTTACTCCTACGTATCGTAAATAACAATTTCTTATCATTATCAATATCTTCGACAGATATCTACTTAGTAATGTAAAATATCTTTTCATACCTCGTACCTAAATAACATTTTTTTTATTTAATCCAAGTTCAAAGTAAAAACTACTTACTCGTTCATGATTAGTTACAGAAGTGCTTTATTAGAGGTGTAATTTATATGTCCTATAGGTATTGTAGACTCATACAAAACATAACATTTAACTGGCCTCTAAGAGATATTACGAAGTTCGCAAACAGCATTACACTAACAATTTGCCACGATCGGAAAGTAATTATCTCGAAAACTTTTCCATTCCGACTACTTTGCCGATAAAGCGTTTTCTTACTAGGTACTAACATTTTCTTTATCGTAAAAAATATTCCTGCTCTCTCTCGGTTATTACCGAATAATTTTCACACTCGTTTGTAGTAGCGGTAAAAGAGGCTGTCAAAGAGAAATGGTACCTTAAATCCTACAGAATTCAGGGATTCTAACAAAATAAAAGCATTAGACAAATGATTTTGTGTTTATCCTTTATCAAACATCCATTAATTTAGGCGATATCTGAATAGAACGGTAAAACGACGTTGGGTTTTATTTTATTAATGTTTTATCTTGTATACCCATTTTCTGTGCAAACAGCTACATTTATCTCAAACGAAATTCAAAATACGCTTAAGTTACGTATGTTAAATCTTGAAAATAAAATACAACCTTGAAACTTCAAAGATGACGTGAAGAAGACGGCGTATTTACAGGTCGCAGGACCGAATAAAGTGGCGCCACCTAGGGGAGGCCTAGATCCACAGTAGACTTTCAAAACCTAATGGATTAATGAAGTAAGAAGTAAGGAGACCTGCGCTTACTAGTGGAAGCTTTATGAGTTTATCATGAACTTAGGTACCTTTTATTATTTACTTCTCGTTTATAAGATTGTCTTTTTTAGAAAAGTTTTTACCGATGTACCAGCCCGCTTAAAAGACATCGTAATAACAAATAGTACAAATTTGACCAAATATTTTGAATTTACAATGTTACCCTCTTAAACTTTTCAACAAAGTCCATTTCGGGAAGTAGCGTTAACGCCTGTTGTTTGTTGTTTATCACTTTCGCACTTTGCTTAACTGACGTTTTACTGACGTTCCACCTTAATCATACTACTATAAGCGATTGACAATAAATGGATCTTACAGTTGATTAGTTGCTGGTGACTCATCTGTAGAAGTGAGAAACTTCACTACTCGTCTCGCTGGTAATGTAGTTCGCAGACGATCTCACAAATTAAGCAACATCAGACGCGGTCAGTACTCGGAAGGGTGATGGCTAGTGGCAAATTTTCGTGCACGCTTCAGTGCTTGGAGGGGCACGTTACGACATCGGACCCAGTTGTTATCGACAGATAAACCTGGCCCTTTGGACGATTTGACAACATCTGACATAGGTTGGCCTTTAACCCGCATCCAATCTTTGACATTGGACGAATACAAAAAAATGTCTCCAAGGAGAGAATTGGTCTTTAGTTACACATAAAGTGAGATTGATTCTGTGAATATACTTCAAGTATTTAAAATTGAATATTGCTAGTAACTAAATCCAAAGCTCCTATTATCCAAGGATACCATGGTAATGTAGATCTACTAGAATGAATTGTTCCTCGCTCACGATAGAACAAATTCCTTTAGTTAATTACAGCTTGTTATTTCAGGCCCGTGGCTTAAAATGCGTTGAGCGTTAGCTGACGTCGCTGTTCATAATTTATTAATGGCTTTTAATAACATGACGTGATTTCGATTGCTTGTTTACTGTTTAATAAGCAAAATTAAATTAAATTGTAACGAGAATTGACATCTGTATGAACTTTATTAAATGTTCTGGAAAAATGTATTATTCGCGTAGTCACATAATGAGCCCCCGTCGCAACGACCACCATGACCCGTATCGCGTCATAAAAGCTTCTTATTGGCTTACGATGACGTGATATCGCAGCGCATCAATATGAGCTAGATGGTGGATGAGATTATGGATGATAGGGCGATTTTTTACATCAAAGAAGAAAGCGAACTACAACTGACGTTAGACGACCCTACGTGTAGTCCTAGGTTCGAACCCCGGCGGGGCAGAAGTTTAAATAATAAATTTAGCTTTCCGTTCTCGATCAGGGTGTTTGTGTAATTGTCTTTGTATGGGTCCATGGCACCTACGACACAGGGAATCCTAGTGTGGGGCTGTGAGTGTGAAGTGTTATTATTATTTTTGCTATCATCTATAGTCACGCATACATAGTATAAACGCAATGAAAAATATGTTAAAGAAGTTTCTTTCACCTCTGTATCTACTAGACCACTATTTTTCTTCCTGCAGTAAGTACTGTTCATGTTAATAATTGATAAAATAAATATTAAGTTGTGCTTACGCGGAAGATACTTAATTACGGTTTTCGGTATCATTAATTACCCTTATTGTAGTCAAGGGATTATTTCGCGGTACAGTATATATATTAAGTAGCGCTTTAGGGTATAATTATATTGAAACACGAAATGTGTGTGTCGGAATTTTTTACGGAGGTACATAATTAATTACGGTACTTTAATTTTACGTAAGAAAACGTTGTTTAATGTGAAACTGATGTTTTATCAGATAATCTACTGATATCTCTATGGAGTTGAGGTCTCTATATAAAATTATCTCTAGTCAATAGATTAATGGATTTACTTCAAATATAGTAGGAAATTTATATTCATAACAAGTAATAGTTTAGTAGGAAACTTATTAGATACCTACAATCCCACATCGAGTCGGTAAACTTTGTATAACAGATAATTCTCCTGTTCCGAATTCAAATGGCATTTGATGCAAATATCTCAGCGGACGCTTATCCGGAATTCTGGATCTCTAAGCATTTTACGATCTCTGAACACAAACTGCAATGAATACAGAACGCGCTGACTGCAGCCATCTTTTCGAAATGGAAGATTGATACTCGTACTATGCCGAATTTACATAATCAATATGGTACCTATACTAAGTCATTGTGTAAACATAGTTCTTTAAAATCCTGTTGTTTATAAATATAACAAACTATTCTTTAATTTAATAAGCTTGTAATAGTTCTAAATTTAAACAATTACCTACGTATATAAAGTATGTGAAATTATTACAATGTAAAAAGTCAGGTTGCGTGATAGAAAAATGTAACTGTCCAGCGTGACTCTTTATTTTATCTACTTTTGATCTAATTTGCTATCTGATTCTATTTATATAATATTATATCGTTTACATTAGTTTATTTTTTTTTTCTATATCTTTTGAAGTTATTTTGTATCTGATTAAATTTAATCTGTGCCCGGAATGGGAATTTTTTCCTTTTTCTTTCTCTTATCTGTTACATTAACCTATTTTATTTGTTCTTTATTTAATTACAAGTCTTTGTTTCATGGTGTAAGATATGGATTGTGTGGCATTGGAGTGCGCGCTCGGCGCCCAACATGTCGCTCTGAGCTTGAGAACGGTTTATTATGTGTTTACTGATATTTAACATAGATGGCGCTTTACTGTTTCCTGAATCACGCTAACGAATACACTTTGTAGAAACTATAAGTAGCGTGGTTGTATGTTGATTGGTAATTAGAAACTATAGACAATTTTTGAAAGCTCACTTTTACGGATGTCGTATTATTGAAGTGATGAAAATTAAATGAATTACATAAAATTAAACTTTAATAAGGAGATATAGTCACTATAGTCATTTACACATACAATTTACTATATTTCGCATCGAAATCTTCTATTTATGTTATGTAGTATTTATTTTATATGTAATAATGTAAATACATATACATAGTAATATATGTTATGTATAATAATAACATAGGTTTAAGGTTAATTAAAGGTTTAATAATAATAATTGTTAATCTAATCGATGTCTCCTACTCTTCTTCACCACTCCACGAAGCTAAATATTTTGCTTTGCATGTTAAAAAGTAATAAATAATTTTAATTAATTAGTTACACAACCTACAGCATCACTTCAATGATAAATCAATAACTTATTTTTCTATCAATCTGCCTAACGGATGCACAGGGTACAGACTTCAAAATAAAGTATTGAAGAATTGTAACAATTAAAATTATTTATTACTTTTTAACTTGACCGACATTAAGCTAACGATAATACTACGAAATAATTTTTGCTTAAAATATTTTTATAATAAGTACTTAAAATTAATCTAATATTTACCTCACCTCTTTCAAGTAAAGCAAATTTAAATAATCCTTTGTAACCTATTAAAAAACTGATTTAGATCAAAATTATGATAAACTCACATTAACTTTTTTAACAAACCGATTACCTAAGCACAACAATATTTTTCAAAAACGAAAAAAGAACATTCGAAGGAGGAAAATAGTATTGAGACCATTAGTACTTAACGACACTTTTTATTACTACCTCCTCCGCACTCTTGAATGACTTTCAGCTTTCATTAAATCACACTAATATGAGAAGTGTGGAGCAATTTGACCCACATGGCTTGAGCATTAATATGAGTTTTGGGAGTCATTGGAAGAAAATATACCTACTTTGTTTTCGGAGTCATTATCTACTCGTCCCTTGTGTATTTGTAAACTTAAGTTATTATTTTTCTGATCTCATACAATATTTTCTAGCTAAATAATAAACGTTAAATATAACGTCGGTAATGAGGGAACTAGGTTTACAATCTTTATTAATCTTACTAAAACTTACTTACTAAAAGGTTACTCCAGTGAAATCGTTAGTGCCATTCTCGAGAATATAAATGAAAACGTAGGTACATATACAATTATACATAATATAATACTAGCTGTTCCCCGCGGTTTCACCCACGTTAAGAATTGTAACGTAGTACTTGATAGCCTATAAACCTGCCTCAGGAATGTAGCTATCATACACAAAAAGAATTTTTCAAATCCGATTTGTAGTTTCGGAGATTGGCGCGTTTAAACAAACAAACTCTTCATCTTTGTATATTAGTATAGATATAGATATAAAGTTTTTCACAATATAATTAATATTATTATTACAATAATATTATATCAAACAAGTCAGAAAACAGTTCGGGCTTGGCGTTAATTATTATGAGAATTGAATACACAAGTTACACCAACCGTGAATGTTTTAAAAGTTATACGATTAACACAGCACGATTTTATTTAAAAGCAGTCAGAAGTTGTATGAAACAGCCAGTGAAACTATGCGGCATAGATTACTTCAACGTTTGTGTTTTAATGGGCTACTCGTATAATCTAAATGTTTGTGCTTAAACTAAAAGGAAAATGACACGAACGTGTTTTAAAGGACTCAGTATTGTAGCGGTTCAATCCTTAAATAACATTAGATATTCACAAGATCAATTAAATAGAACGACTCTAAATTTAAATTTATGTTTGTTATATATAAGAAAATAACCGGTATATAAAATTCGTACATGACCGATACATAAAAACCAATACATTTAATGATTATGTCAAGTATTAATTATTTAAATTATAATTAAGATTTTGATTTAAATTGTGATTTTGATTAATGGTTAAAATGGTTTGGAGAGAAATTGGTTAAAAAAATCTTTGTAACGTAACTACCAAAGCGTGTTAAAAATAACTATCTATGTTATTGTAAATACCTACTGACTTATTCACAAAGTACTAAAACATCACTACCGTGCGTATATCAGGGTAAGTGTATACTGCTATCTTGATCCTCTAAAAGTTATTATACTAGTATCTGTACTGAGAATCACCCCAAACACAATTATTTTGAAATATCCTATTAATCAGCAACAAAGCCTATAAATTAGGGATCTATTGTAGAGTCAACTTTGTCTCTAATCACTTTAATAGGCGTTATTGTAATTGAGGTTGTTTACAAAGTCAATAGTGGGTTGGCTACGGAATAATTACATGGATATCTGTCACACAATTTGGTCTTTGTAGGGACTATTTGAGTTTGGATCAGGCGAGTATCCAAAGTAATGAGACTAGGATCATTGACCCCAGAAATCATATCCTTGTGGTCCGGTTTAAGCATATAATAAATTCTATTCCATTTTCATAATTTGAAAATATCTTTTTCATACTTAAACTGTTTAGAACCTTCACTTTTATAACAATCAGTTAAAAAAGTTATGTACGTATGTTTGTTACCTAACCTTTCATCCATTTTAATCGTCCTTTTATTTACTCACTCACAAGAAAGTACCTACTGTCCTATAGCACTTATAAATAAGTACCTTTCTAAATTATTCACTCAATATCAAATCGGTTAAAAGGATTGACGTCAGTGTCTCAATTTCGTTATAATAATAAATTTCATTCGTTATTATTTCTTTCGGGGTTCATTTACGATACAATGAATAGAAAAGTTAATGTAGGCTGATTCTAAATAAATGTTGTTTTTTGTTCAAAAACATGGTTACAACCGAATCATGGCCGCCTACACTTTATTCTTCTTTGCTTTATGAATATTGCCTACGAAAAGAGCTTATATTTATTACTAGCTGTCCCCCGCGGTTTCACCCGCGTTTATCTTATCTATGTTTGTTTGGACGCGTTAATCTCAGGAACTACTGGACCGATTTAAAATATAATTTTAGTGTAAGATAGTCCATTTGTGGAGGAAGGCAATAGGCTATCAAGCGTTACGTTGCAATTCTTAACGCGGGTGAAAACGGCATAGCTAGTTAAGTATGTTTATCAATTGTTTGATTACAATGATACAAGAGGCGATTATCACCTCGTCAAAAGCCCTGGTAGTAGTGTGAAAATGTGATGTGATTTGAAAATAACAAACGAACATAAAATGGCTAGAATGGAAAAAGCGGGTACCTGTTAAGAAGATATTTTCACCACAAAGCCATTGCATTGTCCTTTCAAAGGAACAATGAACTTTTGTGGTCGAGCCGAAGTAAGCCGATCAAGGAAATCGCCGTATTCAATCAGCTTACTCTTTCCCCGTCTATAGATGTATATAAGATATTTCTCTAGAAGTAAATTAGATTTGAAAAGAAGAAACTATCGCTTTAAATGGTGACTGGCTGAGCGTAAGTGATACACTGCAATATTTGTCGGGCAAAATGTTAAGGAAGATTAAATTTCGAAAATTTACCGTCTTCATATCTATGTAAGCCTCGTATCAGCTTCGGATTGGAGCTGTATATTTTTGAAATCTTCTAAGACTCGCCCTATGGCAATGTGATTACCGTGATCGTTTACCATTAAGAAAGACCTGGGTTCAATTCCCAGCGAGGCGGAAATTAAAAAACAATGCATTTAGATTTCTGTTCGCGGTCTGGGTATTTTTGGGATGGACGTTGTGTGTATTCATAGCACTCAATCCTATTGTGAGGCTGTGAGTGAAAAGCGTTATTTATTAAATAGAAAACATTACAACTGTCAAACCTACATCTGCTGTGTAGCAGTTATCATTGTAAAATAATTACAAAAAACACCCTATTTCTGTCACTACTGCGGCGGTTTTATACTCGTAATTAAAACATTTACCAGAGTTTTTGTAATCGGTTAAAAGACATCCCTACTCGTATATTGGTTGTGATGGACCGGTTTTTTTTTTGTGAGGAAAACTTGGAACGAGTACAGTACCTTCCGCCACGTGGCCGATGGAAGCTATGTCGGACCTACTGACTTAAAACTTCTAAAGAGTTCTTGACATTCTTCGTCCTCAAATGATAAAAGAAATGGCGTTTTACTCAGCTTATTCGTTCCATATTCCACCAATATAATATCTTCCTCTGGAACTAAATGAGATTTTAAAGTAGATATGATCAGTAAAGCGCTACGCTCAGATTACGTGACCACAAGGTGCAACGTGCCATGTTTTAAAAGAGAGAGAATGTCAAGTGTATGTTGTGTTGCTAAACGTTGAAAAGACAATAAAACTTGCAAGTTTTGTATCAAGTTCTTGTGTTAGGAAGGTGCGAGACACTTAGGCGACCATTTCAGTCCTATGAGTCCTATAAGTAACAACGCCTATAAAGAAATAGTAGGGCTAATTAAGAAAAAAGTATTTTCATTGTAAAAATTGCACAATCCTCGCACAAAGAACAAACATAGCTATGCAGAAAGGCAATGTTGCCAGCGTTTTGGGTACCCAACCCATCCACAGGACAGCAATTTAGATGACGTATTTTATATTAATTAGTACATAATATGTCTGTACTTTATTGTTTTTTTTTAATATATTTAGGAATATTTATTTCTTTAATTGTAAAAATGGGCGGTGACATTTCCTGATATAGGACGAAATGTAAAAGAAAACGTTTAGTATAAAGTATTAGTACTTATAGAATATACTAATTTCGTAGTTTTAAACTACAATTACGAGTATAATCAATATAGGTACCTCATCATTCGTGCCTTCTCCTTGCCTATCCTTTTCATAACTGCTTAATACAATTCTGTCAATATTGATTGATCACACTGCTGATTCTTTGGTACATTTTCGGAACTTTTTCTTCAGCAAATCATGGAATAGCAACGAAGTCGTTAACAAGCTGTTTACTGGTACTTACAAAGTGCTCACGCAGCTCTGCCAAATATTGCACACGCGAGCAAATCAAGTTATCGCTAAAATAAGCTGAGATATTTGCGTTCTGTAAAAGCGATTAGTAACTTTACGATACGAAACGGCGATGTTGTTGATTCTATATTGAAATTGTACATTTCAAAAGTAAAGATAGAGTTGTCAGCATTATTTTACTTATAGACACCAAAATAATTGCTCACTCTATAGAGATGGCAAATATCGCGAAGTTAGGCACCTTCATTCAATTATCTGGTGTAAGAGGCGTTATCCACCCTTGACAATAGCTATCCACTAGAACTTTAGCATACTTAATCAATGAGTGCTTCGGAGGGCACGTTAAGGAGGGCACCTGGTCGGAGGCCCTCTGGGCGTTTTGACAACATGCGACACGGGTTGGCCACTAACCCGTATCTCCACCAATCCGCATTGGAGCAGCGTGGTGGAGTATACTCCAGGCCTTCCCCGGTTGTGGTGAGAGACCCGTGCCCAGCAGTGGGACATAAAAAGGGTTGAAGCCAACAGTGTTCTAATCTCATTAAAAAAAAGGCACTAAAAGAGTTCTTATTTAAAACCAGCACCACATCACCTCCTCTGATGTTGCTAATGTTCATAGTGACCACTGATCATAGTGAACATCAGGTAGCCCGACTAACTAGCTAGCCTAGCTATATAAAAAAGTATTTTGCAATTTTTTATTATGTAGGTACTTTGCTAGTAATTTAAACTGACAGTTGCCAGCCCTATCGCTTACTTGGCGCCCGATCGAGTGCTTTCTCGATGAAAACGATCATACCTAGTCAATGTCACGTGTTACCTTCAGATAATCTTCTTATGTTGTGGCTTTTTGTCTCCTACTTTATTAAACACGTCTGATAGTATCTCTTCTAGTATATTTACTTTAGAATTCAAGACTTCTCTAATTTCTATGGCCAACGGTTTTTTGCATTAAGTAGTTAGTAGTAGGTTAATTAGGTACGTGGAGCGAGCTGTCAATTGCATAGTGGTTTTATTACGGTCTCACATTCTGGGGGTCCGGGTAATGTAACCTACCGCATGATTACATTATAACTTGCTTTTCGATGAAGGAAAATAATACTGTACGTATTAGATATTGTCTATACTGTATCGCTAGGTAACCAAAATTTATTGTAATAGTTTGCCATGCCCAAAAATGTGCGTAACTCTGTTACATTTTTAGGACGACCTAGCGATACAGTATAGACAATATCTAATAGTACGGTAGTGTCTACTTCGATATTTAATAACCCATCACATTCATGCAATCCATGCACCCTGCGTCATGGATAACACAGACACCTACACGAACACACCAACACCCAGACTGGGAGAAACTAAATTAATTTTTTAAACTTCTGCCACGCTAGGAATCGAACCTAGGAGCCTTAGAATATCAGATCGGCACGGCGCTGTAACCGCTACACCACACATCGTTCGTTATATTTTTTATTAGTCTAGTAATTTTTTATTAGTCTAGTATTCGCTTATAAGTATATGCTTATATATAGCAAATTCTTTTTGTTTCAGGTCCAATATGGCGACTCATGTCACTTCACATATATCACGGACGACTTTTGTGTGGATAATTTTTGCTTTAGTTAATGTAAGTACGAACTTTATCTTAGAAACTAAAACAGTAATTATTACTCGAAATGTTGAAGAAAACAGGACATATTAACGGTATCCTAAAATTGTTGTAGTTTTGTGTGCAGCGAAATATCTGAATAGCAATTTTGTTTACGAGTATATTCAAAGCACCAACACTGCATAATCAGATCTATATGCCTCTTTATACTTGGTTTAAAGGGAGCCACGATAATATTTGAAAGCATTGAATTTATTAACAGTACGATATCATTGAGACGTGACGAGCCAGGCGGTTCCTAACATGTCAGTAGAATTGCAGAGGTCACGATTCGACGATTGAGAATTTGTAAACAGAAGTACTAGAAACCAAGGGTCAACCCGATACACGCTTGATACAACTTTGATCGACACAGACGAAAATAGATTATGTAAAAATATAAAATAGATTATTATAAAACTTTAAACTTCTGAGTAAAACTTGCAATGGGCTACAATATATCAGGTAATTGCTCTACAAATATGATTTCTTATATAGGTACATTTCAATGAGTTAATTAAGCTGCCAGTGATAGCAAAAACATATCTTAATATAATAACTTCTTAACTGCAAGACGACATGTTGTGAATTTCAGTATTTAAGTGAATTTTATAATTAAGAAATGATGCCTAGAGAAACCGTAGAAAGAAGAAGTGAAATCAAAAGTCTTAGTCCGATAATAAATTAAATTCATAAATAATTATTATTATGGTCGTAATAAAAATAAAATTAATATTTGTAATAATGTGTACTCGTTACGAGTATAATTTAACAAACTCGAAAAAGACATCGTTAGCAAATTCGAAGTGTTTCGTTGATTAACTTCAGAAAGTGGTAAATTTATATGTTCTCTATATCCTAAAAGTGGCTGCCTCTCTATATGTAATGAATTATCATTTTGTTCGCTCTACAAGTTTCAAATTAAATAAAAGCAAGATTACTCGCACGCTACTCGCAGTGAATGACTAGGCGTTAGCTTGCTAAAATAACGAGTCTCTCATCGTAGTTTTTTATCTACTAACCTCGTTTTGTTGTCTAGTTCACCTGCGGCCTGTGGATTCGTGTCTTTTCGCTTAAAAAACTAAGATTTATAAACATCACCAATTGACAAACTCTTTATTTCTCTTAAGGGAGGAAGAAAAAAAAGGTTTTAAAGGTTCATGTAAGAGAGGGGGAAGAGCCTGTCCTTTATTTCTTACCCTCGGTAGACCTACGTTTGCTACCTTCCAAAATTCATCATAATATTGCTTCATTGGTAATCAATGAGGGTACTACTCTTATTAAAACGTGCAAACAATTTTGAAAGCTACGACAAAGCCATTAAATAGAATTGTATAATCAAGTCGGAAAACGTAGCAAGTCTGTCTGTACTATTTCTTATCTAATTATAATGCAATGCAGTGACCTGCGTATGTTGCTCGAATGTAAAATCTCATATCCAAAACGGTAAAGTCACTACATCTTAACTAGTAGAACAGAGCTAAAACTGGCGCTATATAAAAAGTTCTAGTTGAGCTTTCTCGTTTTCGTTGTTCTAATGACTGAATAAATGTATCTTTACTGAGAACGTAATAAAAAACAACAACGCAATGAACCAAAAATAAATCTGTGCTGAGACAATGATTAATTTGATTGATATATGTTACAAAGAAGTAAAAAAAGTCGTAGTTTATGTATGCCAATGATAAATTAACGCGAATAGGATTAATTCTATTTCTAGTACGAAATATTATTATAATTAATAAATAATTGGATGTCTATCTTCATATCAGTTACGACTGCGGTACCCATTGTCTGGCGTTAAAATGCTTATCAGTACCGGAATAAAGGAGGAAAGAGAAAAAGAAATGCATTTATTTGCACAAAAATATGGGCACACAAAGATGCATTTAAAATTTCGCCATATTTGACCATTTTAGGTTGGTACATATAGAGTAACTTAAATATCACTTGTCTACATTGTTAACATGCTCAGATCTTTTTTCAATAAAAAAATCACACACGACAGAATGGTTCCAAAAACGCATTCCATTCATCTCCGTATGCCCGGTGTAAAAAGCCATTACACCGTTGAGTAACAAGAACCGCTGCCGTCCTTGGCGAGGCCGATATCGAAACCAACAAGTGAGGTACCGTTTGTTCCTTGAGCTATCTCGACGCGAAGTGACTTTCTGATCTAGTCGCTTGGGGCCATAGTGTAGGAGGAATCGTAAGATGTTGCGCTCGTGTACTAGTAAGCGAAGCGCAGCGAATAATGCGTGTTCCACTGTTTACATTTACTCTCTTTTTTCATCTTTAATTTTTTTTCTCAATTTAGCATTGCCATTATAATATCTTAAAAATTTAATTAATAAACAAAATGCAATCATAAACAAATTTAATAAAAAGTTATTGAAATTTTTGCATTGACATTTATTAATTTACCTTCAAGCCAACGTATCGTAATGTGATTAGGTTATGTATATGCACATGTCATATTCCATGTAGGGATGTGATGTGACCATTCGCAATAATAAAAAAGGGTTTGCAGTCAAATCTCTTGAAAATTTTAAAAATTCCTAATCTAACCTAACTCTACCTACGAGTACCTAACACAACCTCTATACAGAACAAAATCAATTTTCATTTGATCATTCATAAGAAAAATATTCAAATTAAAATTTTAATTCATAAAATTTCTTCATTATAAGGTACACGTATATACTGGATGAACGTCAAATAATACGGTACATCTGCAAGCGCCCTTTTGGCTAAGGTAGAAGGCCAGGAGAATTCTCGGCACTCCTTTAAAATCAAGTGTATAAATTACTAGTTGATAACAAATTATGCAGTATAGCTTATTATTAGCTGATCGTGGTAGTAATATACTTTTATCAACACAAAAATTCAAGAAATATTTTAAACATTGCTCAGTAAACGTATACAATATAATTTCGCATTACAATGTACTATCTGAATGATCCAACTGATTTTCTTACGCTACACGGGAGCCGTGTCCGCTCCATTTGAGCTGA
>DWQK01001713.1:0-14832 GCA_018231225.1 Noctuana stator
CGTTTTACATAAAAAGCGTTATAAACAAGCATATTTCAATATTTTTTTCCTCTAAAACAACGGGGTGTCCTCAGACGAGGTTTGACGACTGTTATCTATCGATAACAACCGGGACCGACGGCTCAACGTGTCCTCCAAAGCATGGAAGCGCGAATAAAATTTTCCATTAACGGTCATCCATCCAAATAGGTGCCGACCGCGCCCAAGGTTGCTTAACAATGAGACTAACAGGGCGCAGCGCGCTACTCTCATCATTGTGTACTTGTTAATAATGTAGGGACTAACAGTGATTGTAAGTTGGCAGCCCTATAGTACATCTGGCGTACACGGAGTATGAACGTGGAAGTGGCAGTTTATTTCGTTACAGGCTGATTGAGCTGGGACGCGTCGTGACATTCACAGGAAGCGCCGCTCAACTCCCATCGTCTGTGCTGCTTGTTAAGCCTCGTCTAGCGGACTCTTTCGTGGCTTATTTATGTGAATGGGAACTAGAACACTACTATTAACCGCTATTAAACCGCTAAAAACGTTCAAACAACATAAAAGGAGGAGGTTCTCAATTCGACTTTTTACGTTTGTTTCCTTAGAACTGTCGACTGGGTGAACCGATTTTGATGATTCTTTTTTATTTGAAAGATAGTGTTTCACTGTATGACAGTCCCATTTCAATTTGATCCAGTTGTTATTTAAACTATGCTAATCGGTTCGCCCAGTCGAAAATAATGAGGTAACAAACATTAAAAAAAATGTAGTGTAATTGAGAACCTCGTCCTTTATTTGAAGTCGTTTGAAAATTCCACCAAAAATCTATCTTAACTTTAAATAAATAAAATAAAATGAAAACATTTGTATTCATCATAAGGTATTACGTATACACTCAATGGACGTCAAATACACAGTACTTTCTCGAAGAGAGCTGATGGAAAATAACGATATTATTATTAGGCATGAAAACAAAACAGTCATTAATTTAACAGTCTTTCAACTGCGTTCGGTGCAAGCAAAATGAGACTGACATGAATGGAGAGAGCATCGCAGAGAGCATCGCAGAGAGCATCGCGACACCGAGATGCCTGAAACGAATTAATATTGTTGTAATGGCGTCGCCGCTCGTAAATTATTCTTATCTGAGTTTTTTAAAGTGTTCTTCCGAGGGGAAACAAGAGATTTCGGTTTGTAAGCTCTCTTGTGGCAATGTTTTGCATTTATTAGTTGTATCTTTCCTCTTTGGAGGATTTAGTGCTGGGAAGAAATATGACGGCTCGCTGATTTTACTGCAAGTGTTTGTTTTTGTTTGTTGAAACACTCAATTTAAAAATGTATTAATATGTAAAAATGTATTAATATAAATATGTAATTAAGAATTGTAACGTGTGAATACTTGATAGCCTATATATAACCTTCCTCTACAAGTAACTATCATACACAAAAATAATTCAAATAGCGCGTTCAAACAAACAAACAAACTTTTCAGACACAAAGACAGTTACACAAACACCCAGACCGGGACCAGAAATTTGAATTCATTATTTAAATTTCTGCCCCGCCGGGAATCTAACCGAGAACCCTTCGAACGGTGGACCGACATAGTAATCACTATGCCACACGGGTAATCAATCCCAAAAATCTTTACTTTAATCCATAACTCTATTGCATATAGCTTTAACATCAAAACATGCATTAAAATCTATTAAAATGCATGAAAAAAATTCTTGTTACAGGAAAACAACAATGTACTCGTATGTACAAATTCAAAATGTTGAAAATTACCAATTCTTTCATTCTGTTTCTGGTAGCAATACACCTTAACAAACAAAGCTAACATACAATTGACGTCATAAAGTAACTCAAAGACGTCAGCATTTAAATTTGGAGCAAAGTATGAAAAAAACTGAATCCAAAATATTTTTTCCTCATTGCCAAAACACACAGCCCTATCTCCTACCACTTCCACTCCGCTTATCATTCACATCACTCGCTCTCAATAATGAATTAGCACTTGAACATTATTACCTTGGCCATAGGTGCGAAAATGGACCATTAACCTCTTCTGCGACTGAACGAGGCAGCAGGTGCAGGATCGGTGGCAACATTTCCTGAAACATAACCAATGAACCGTGACCTCAGCTGTTAATACATTAGTTTAGTGATGTGAGAGTTCAATGGATCTCTCCTCATTGGTTTTTACTCGTGCGTGCGATGATGTATTTCGAAACGAATTACGCGTTTGATATTAATACCGACAGCAAAATAAACTACTTACTATCATATAATATTTTAAGTCACAAATGCATGCAATTGAGAATTCTTCCCACCCTCAATATAAACCATAGAACATCAACGATAAACTTGGCGTAAATAGGCTGCAAGCCAACAGAAATCATGCTTATCTCTAAGAAGATATCTTTGCATCTCGTAAAAGATTCATTGAAAGAGAGTAATTCAGTGAGACAGAACAAAGAATATTAATATTGCGACACAAAACTATAACCAATACGTTAAAATAATTAGGATTGATGTTATAACATTAATTAGAAAATAAAAACATTAATTTTATGAATATTAAACGACGTTATTTATAATAATATTTTAATTACAATAACGTTACTTATATTTCGATCAATATTACGTTATTTTTATTACGGTTAAAATAAAATTGTTTTTACAATGATTAAAAGCATTTCCTTTTTGCCAACGCTACCTTCTGTACGACTGATGATAGAGTTTCGGAAGTAGCCATTGCGCAGCTCTAGCGCTCTACTGTGAAGGGTGTCTACTTGATTGTGAATTGATGCTGTTGTTTGATAACTACACGCGTAGTTTTAGAAAAGCTTTTATTACAGTGATACTAGCTGACCTGGCACACGTTGTTCTGCCAAATTAATCTTAGTGAATGTTTTGGTTGGTAAATAAACAAAATGTATTGTAAGTCTTAAAGATCGATTAGATTGTACTTAAATAGCAATTACAAAAATTTTAAAAATGTCCGAAAAAATCTGGATACGAGCACCCTTATCACTAAAGAGTACCTACAATAGCCTACAACCTATTCTAAGACTTAACAAATATACAAACATATCATAAAAATCGGTAAAGCCGTTTTGGAGGAGTTTGGCAACAAACACTGTGACACGAGAATTTTACATAAATTATAAGAGACAGCCTGGGTTCCAGACTTCACTATAGTTATTATAAGAATTCTACCTACCTCATTGAACTCTAAAACGGACCACCCAATCCACTTCTCACAAAATCATCTCCACACCTCTCTACATCATTCACCAACTAATTCTACGAATGTTCCCGGAATCACACGATTAGTTTCCGAACACTCAAAAGAAGACGACTCCAATAAGGCTTCCTGTATTAACTAGAAACACTCTAAATCGAGAGTTGGTGTTGAGTTTTAAATGAAATACGTATATTTTATATATCGTAATTGACTGACAAACTTTGGATGGTGTGGCGCCTTCCGAACCCACGTTTATGTTTTAAGCGCGTTATATCACACGTTACCAATAAAGCAAATAAGACTGATAATGATGTTTAGTAATCACTGAAACCTATGAAAACCCACTTCTAACCTGAAACAGTAAAAGTAGTTCCTTCCCATGCGAAGTATAAAAGTTCTACCATAATTTTATTCCATTCTTTCATTTTCCTCGACACTTGGTTAAATGATGTCGCCTGTGTCATTAATTAATCGATGGAGTTGAAAGATGCAAATAGCTTTTCCGACTTAACGATTGTTTTATCTATCCACCCATTTGTTAATCCGTTTGTGTGATTAATGGTAAATTTCAAGGAGGAAAGACGACGGCGGGCTATAGAGTATTTGTTGGAGTAAGTTAATAGATATCGATTCAGGCGTTCCACCAGGAACATCCCCGAATCTCTAGAATTTTTTGATTACGGTAATAAATAAAAGAAAAACGTCATCAAATCTCCTGCACATGTTCCTACAAAGTACAAAACTATATACGAACTAGAGACGGTTAAAAGATAGGCTAAAAGGTTTTAATATGTGAAATCTAAGTGTAGATAGATTTTAATCAATATAATAAAGAAAGAACGACATTAAAATAAAATAGAAATACCTAATTGGTATATTAATATAACATAATGTACTTAATGTAGAACTTTAGCAGATACCCAACGCTATAAATCTACACACTAAGTCTAACGCAAACAAATAACTTCTAGAGTTACGCTAGATACTTGTCCAACAAATATGATATTTCCACCGAAATTTGTTCCCAAGTCGATTAGTTGTAAACTTAGTTGTGCTTTCTCGTGGTTTAGAGACTAATATTTTGTCTCGGGAGGAACAATGAGTGAACCTTTATGGGTGAACACTCCGAGTAATTCAATTCTTTAAGACGTGCTTGCAGTACCTAGACATTTAATAAAAATACTATAAAACCGTCCTAACATTTATTATGAGTAACATTAAATACTTCAGAAGACCTTGTAAGTTGCTAAGTTTCTTAAAGATCCTATCCTTCAAAACTTTGAAATTGGTTAGTTTCAAGAGTTTCAACTGTTTGACAAATCTAAAATGTTTCGGAAACTTAAATATTGTAGTATCCCGCATCTGTTTTGTTCTTCAGAACTTTAGTGTGCGTCTCACATTTTAGTCCTTAGTAATAGGAGAAATAAACTGTTTCAATATTTAGTTTTAATCATTTCATTTCTTCTAATTTTTAAAAAAATCTTTCTTGAACAGTAAAATTTGCACAAAAGGCGGCACTTAATGCTAAATAGCATTCTTTACCAGCCAACCTTGGTACTTGTAAGTGCAGAAAAACATGAAGGGAATATTAAAATGGTTTCACACTTCGAAACTATTTAAATAAATGTTTCAAAAAGAATAATTATTATAGAGATCGATGCCTTAAACCGATACATGAGTAATTTAATGATAAATCAGCTATTGCGTCATAATAAATATTAGTGAATATTACTATTTATTCTTATTCCAACATCATTAAATTAAATGAATGGCTATCACAGAAAATAGCTGAAACATAGATCACAATTACAACGCTTGAGCAATCACGTACCTACTTTGTTACGAGTATTACAATCAGTTATAATAAAACAATAATTCTCAATCCTCGTTCCAGTTTGTTTGTTGAGAGATTTATTGGTTCAACTGGAAATATTTGCATGTTATATTTCCTGAATGATGGCAATCTTCTATATTATTATGTTTGTATAATTTTACTGTTAGCTTTCTTTTTTATTACTAGTTTACGAGTATCTATGTATTTTCAATAACTACATTTACTTTTTAAAAGTACTACTAGCTTATGCCGGCGACTTCGTCCACGTGGATTTCATGATTATTTAGACGAAGAAATCACGTAGTCACGTACTCACGTCATACAAACTTTTGCCCCGTTTTTTACACACTTAGAAGTAGAACTTTGGAAAATCTTTTCTTGTCAGATGCCCACTCGTACGTCATACAGAGAATACACTCCGCGATTCAGACTACCATCAACGGTTTAGGCCGCGTTCATCTGTCAGTCAGTCATTCAGGACAAAGCCTTTAATATGTATAAATATAAATCACAAAAGTTTTCTTAATAAACCTCGTCCTGGTTGATCAACCATTTCAATGCTTATTGATGCATTTATGTCTTTTAAAAGTATTGTTGTATTGAATATTGTCTCCTTAACCATATTTCCTGCTAATGGCGGAGCCACAAGAATACAAAAACCTACACTGACTGCTTACAACGATTCAGACCTAATGGAAGGAAACCATTACTGAATAGTACGACTGGGATTTCCGTGAGTCGGCGAGCAGGAAGGCCATTACGCATTCGCATTGGGGTTGTTGGGGGAAAGTCAAGTGTTCGACTTAATTCATAATTGCTATCTTGCATCGAACCTTCTAATATTTGAACCAGTTTTTCAATTTTCCTAATATGAAGCAACTTTAAACATAATAATATATTATTAGTCCATTAAAGCGTTCTTGGTTATTTAAGTAATTATAACTATACTGTAGTTTCACCCGCGTTAAGAATTGTAACGTAGTGCTTAGCCATATATATACATACCTTCCTCATAACTTCCTCATGAATGTATCTATCATACACAAAAAAAATATTTTAATTCTAAGATATTTTTATTTCCAGATATTAGTGCGTTCAAACAAACAAAAAACTCTTCAGGTTTCTTACTTTACTAAAGATAGTGTAGAGATGAGACTGTTAAATTTTGACTGTGAGTGATAATTAAAACAGTCTGAGTTGCGCTGGTTGTCTTCGGACTGAAACATAATAATCTGTTTCGTAATGCGTCCTTCTTACAATCATTAGCGGCATTATGAATGAAACGTAATATTTATTTTCTTTTTCTCTCTCTTCTATAAGTTAACTCTAATTGCATCTACATTATTTAAATATCCTTATTCGGGTTAAATTCAATGTACTTATTGTAAACAAGATGTAGTAACTTCCGTTTCCTCGTATCTCCCGGACGTTCCTTCACTTTACTATTTTAGTAATGGATTCCCTCCATTAGAAGTTAATGTTGTGGCTAGTTCTGTGCGTCAATGTCTTTCATTTCGTCTTTATTCTGGGGAATTTATTACTATGCACTCTACGTGTGTATTCTTAAAGGTTTCTTTGTTAATAAACAACATTTTATTAAGAGAACCATATTATGATTTGATTTATGAACTCTTTACCGGATTTATGTATTTAAGCAGTTCTTTATATTTCAGTGTACTGTTTTAATGAGTCAAATTAATTCATGCCAGGAATCAAGTTGCTTAGTATTCTATTTAAATTTATTATTTTTTTTTTAAATTGATATAATGTGCCTCCACTACAGCTGTGTAGTTATAGACTAAGGACAAACCCATGGATGAAGCCAGTGGAAGGTAAAGCAACAAGGTCAAGCAGTAATAACATTGTGAACTTGCCAACAATCATAGGATACAAAATGTCATATAAGAATATATTAATATTTGTTTTTTGAATTTCTAGCATCAAAAACCATATTATTAAACTTCATTGACCAAAACTCGTAACAATTTCACTTGTTGTAACAAGCCAGTGCCCTCCATCGACCGCGCTCAAACTCTACCAACGGCAGTTTGTTTACCTTTTATCTTAATTGCTCCTCGCGTCCACAATCTTGTAGATTTTAATTAGCAAAGATGCGAGATATTACGCTGCAAGTTTAAAACGACATGCAAATGAAGCTCGCTCGCAAAATACAAGTCAGTTGATCAGAAACAATGTGCTAGGAAATGTTTTGATGTTTTAAATGCATTTGATTAAAGTTATGTTGGAAGCTGAAATTGGAGCAACAATCTTCGTAATAATGTTTTGGGATAATTTGAAGTTTAGTTTTACGAGTAACTCATTTCTTGTCATGTTTCATTCATACAATTTTATTTAATTTTCATTGACAAGTGAAGCATTTTTGATTTTCTGTTAAATCTTTAAATTGACCTCACAAAGCTGTATTTACGAGAAGTTTTGTGATTTAGTGTAAGCATTACTTAAACGGCCTTTGATTTATCATTAAAAGTAATGCGATATGTAACGCAATTTTTTGTTAATGGAATTGAAAAATAATGTCTTTTCTTTCAACCATAATAAGTAACCGTTTATTCCATAAAACCACATAAACTGAAGGATGGTACGGCTACATCTTGACCCCAAGGGAGGCTGTTATATAATAAACACTGCTATGAGCAGGCGCCGGCAAATTGCCTCGTTGCAGCAAAGTATGGAGATGCATCTCAAGCTCCCTGGAGAATAAAATAGAAGGTTGTGGTACGCTTCCTCGGGGAAGTATGACATGTCTTATGTACAGTTGACTAACTAAGCAACTCAAGAACTTTAAAAACTGGTCCCTATACCTAACGTTTCTTAACTTAAAAAAATTCTTTCCGCATTTTGCCCTAATTAGATAAAATGAAAGTTTATAAAGGACATAGTTAAATTTAAAAGTTAGATATAAGATCTGTGTCTGTTTATATATAAGTTATAGCCAAAAAGTAATGAATCGATTTATATAAAACTTAGAACATTAAAAGCTTAACCTAGTAATTGTAAAATCGTGAGCATCAGTTAGTCTTAAATAATCTCTAAATACTTTATACGTACAGGCTTTACTTGACACAACGGAAGGTATGAACTTACATATTATTATTATATAGCATCAAAATCCTCCACAGGTGCGCATTTATCTTCCGACGCCTGAAAAGTGTTAGTTTACAAATAAAGGGCTTGCCAAAGTGTATGTCAACAGCGACAGGGTACCACGTCACTGATGGACACCCTCGCGAAATGGAATGCAATGATGGTAATGAGCACTCATCTTGTTTCATACCTTCGTTACTCAGACAAAGTCCTTCACAACATGTTATAAAGCGCACGCTTAGAAAGGCGCTAGATAAATATATGTCTTTAGAAGACGAAGATTAAACTTTGGTTTCCTTAGAAAATTCAAGCAAGTTAAATTAAATATACTCGGAAATCGTAACTTTATCCTAACTTTATAAATAAAGTAAATCCATAGTTAATACTGCGATAACAGCAGGGAACCTTTGAAGCTCGGTAGTGATAGTGAAATTAGCCACTTCGGAGAATGCTTAACCTATGAGATCGCAAACAAACATCACTACAAGCAGGGCTACGCGCGCTACTTTAAATGCTACTGTCAAATTTTAAACAGTCCACATTCTTGACAGGTTGCTTAAATAATGAAACAGCTACGAACTTCAGATTTAGTTTTCATATAAATTGCTTCGAACTATTGCGTAAAATCAATATGCAAACAGCACATTTGTCGCTTTTAACATGTATCGGAAATCGAACGTTGCCTAATGTCCATTTCTATAGCTGCCGTGTACGGTAGTTTGTATACAGTGTGTTCTGGTGCAAGGTGGAGAAGGTTATTTGGCTGAAATTCCTTTTATTGTTCAATTTTTTATTCTCTACTATTTGCCTTTTATGTCTCTTGATTAATGTTAACTCACATTTTCCTCCATTCTTATATTTATCGCTTAAAAACATTATCAAGTTTCTATATAATAATCATATTCTATGTTTTATTTTTATAACACCTTTGTATTTACCCATATTTGAGCAACTATATAATTTCTTTTCATCTTTCTTTACACAGTCTTTTTCTATTGTGAAAATATCATAGGCACTAGAAAAAGTATCTTATTTTAGCCGTTAGCGTAGATGTAAGATAAAGAGATAAGGTAAACAGAAAAAATTGATTTAATTACTTAGGTTTCAAAAATTGAGCACGCGAGCAAAGTGTGTATACGATACACTCATTATTCCTTGTAACGTAATAAAATTATCTTCAAAACTCATTTCATCATTAGCTGGCGAGTAAACCGATCTACTTTAAACATTACAAAGTGAGCCACTTAAACATGTCGATTTAAAAGTATAAAATCGAGTATTTACATTCCACTAAACGAACGTTGGCTCTGTTCACTTAAATATCGTATGTCGAGCTAACGTTGAACAACTGTACGTTCATTTTCCTATTTCTTAACGCTTCTATAATACTTATTGTGGTTCTAAACAGGTTCGTGTTATATTAAAAAGGTATTGGTACATAAATAGGTGGTAGAGCTTACCGAGTTCGGCCGGGGTGTTACCACCGCTGCCCTCATAACACATCGTGAAGCAAGTTGTAGCAAGTACTTGTGTATGGTTGAGGAGGATTGCTGCCAGATACATTATATTTGAGGCGACCATCTCGGTCCTCATATAGGACATGAGACTGAGATCTCAGATAGGACTTCTCTCCTATTTGCGGTTGGCCGTGGATGTCCATGAGTTGCAGTTACTAGTTAGGTCGCCTGCTAAAAAATAATAATTAATATATAGCTACAAAATCAACTAATAGAAAACAACAATAAAATATCACATTATGTTGTACATTATTATTATTGTTAAATTAGTTGCTAAGTTTCAAAAGTGCCTTCTACGGAATTAGTCTGCCAAAGTAAAATTTTAACTAAATCAATATACTAAGAAATTATTAAAATTCACGCAACGTTTCAAGACAGAAGATTCTATACCTCCAAGAGAAATTTCTCCATCATCGAAAAATCTAATTCCACAACAAAAATGATTTTAAAGGCAATCCTTTCCCAGTAATTCTAACTTAGAATTAGGAAACAATTTGATAGCATTAACCTCTAACTTCCGTAACTTGCGGCTAAGCTATCGGATATCAGAGTTAAACCGTTTAGTAACTAGTATTTATAGCTGTGCTCGATATAACTTTATTGGTGTATTGTTGTCCAAACGCCTGTCTACAGCAGTTTAATGGCGATATCAGCACCGAAATGTCTTTGGAGAATGGCCAGTTTCGGCTGAGTCTAGTAATACTTTGTACAGATGAGGTGAAAACTCATTTCAGCCATTTATTGTATTGTATTCATTTAATTTTTAATTTAAAATACTGCAGATAAGTATCGCATAGGAAATTCACTATTTCTTTTGACTTTTTTTTATCTTCAATACCTATCTATATATAAAGGAGTTGCGGTTTTATTGCATAGCTTTAGTTTTGAATTATAATAGTAGGTACTATTATATAATTATGTGTTTTGTATTGTATATGCAAGAATTGTTTCCTTGCTTGGTATGTTTAGTTATTGTATCTATTAAGCTGTACCAAAAAATTTTTTCAAAGTAGATTCCCTTTTATTGCGCTAAAAATAGTAGTTAGGTACATTATATTATTTGACGATCTGTGTAGTGTAATGGTTACCAGTCGACTACTCTCGGGTTCGATTCCCGGCGTGATAGAAATTTCAATGATACATTTTTGTTCCCGGTTTGCGTGTTTGTGTAATTGTCTTTGTGTGTGTCCATGACACCCACGACACAGGGAACACTAGTGTGGGGCTGCACAAACCCTTTCTGCAAAAACCCTATTTCAATGCTAGCTTTTGTTCTTATCCTGTTGACATTTGATATACTAGCGAAGCGTTATAGTCAGTATAGGAGTAAATAAACTATAGATGTGTATCAATTTTAATTAACGATCAGATAGAAATCAAACTAAATTGAAAGATAAAACATTAAATAAACATACTGCGCACCTTTTATGGCCCTACCTCCATGAAAGCGAAAAGTAATTCAAAGTAAAAAACATACAAATCAAAAGCTGTTCGGACGCATTTACATATGAGCACTTAATAAATATCGCTCACCTTTTGAGCGAGCCCACGCGTAATCCTGCACCCGATTCACGCCTCATTCTAATGTTATTTTAAACAACTTACAGTTTATAATCCTTTGACGATGAAACGCAAACTCGCAGGAGTGGGACTTAAAAACCATCTTGTATTTTCTGGTTAACAATAAAATTAATTTCAAAGTTGATCTTTACGGTTCCGGTGATAAGGGTTAGATGTATTTAGATATCAATTTTGGGGGTGCCGTTATAATTTTGTATAGTTGGGTGAGTGAAATAGTCAGTGTTGCCAGTGAAGTGCAGTGTAAATTTGCCGAGCTCCTTGTGTGGTGCGCTCATTTATGCCATGCTCCAAATACGTGGCTTTCTGATTTGTTTTATTGATATTGTGTCCTCTTTGTATGACTGGGGAATTCGAACGCTATCTCGCTTAGTTATATCCAGGGAGAAACTTTATCACTTTCTGTGAAGATTTACAATGGCTAAGGTATTGCTATTTTGATAAGCGTTGTTTAATCGCAGCTAGTTTTAAGACTAAACTATTATTTCCGAATATCAGTACCCCATTTCTAATCTGAAGCATACCCTCCAGGCTAAAAGCTAAAAGCAAGTCTGTCAAAGATCTTGTTTTGAAATCAGGTAATTGATGCATAACTTTTCAATACAGTCAGAAAATGCAAATAAATACTAAAATTTCTCATAACAAGCTCTTTGTAAGTTTGACAATTAAAAAAAATACAAACGATATGAGAACCTCCTTTTTTTTTTAATTCGGTTTAAAAATAAATTTATATTCACTGATTGTGTAGCAATAAGCAATACAATCAATGTTCATGAAACAGTTAACGTATGTTAAGCAACATTATAAATGTTTAGAAGACGATTTAGAAGAACCAGGTAATAAAATAAAGCTCAATATCGGCGAACAAAATATCTATTTCCTTGTTACCAATAAAAGAGAAAGCCGTGTTATTAGAAACGTGAAATTTATCACCGAAACACCGACGCAGAAAAACAAACAGAAAACAAAGTAATACGATCCCGGAGTTCTAATTCTTAAAGTGCTCGCTTTCTCGGAAAATCCTTGGAACTAATTTCATATTGCTGTAGGTACCTACAAGTTTTGAATGAAATTTTGCGAGCGAGCGGCGCAAATGAAAATTTCACGAGGAAACTGTCAGGGCGGTGACAGGACGTAAACAACGGCGTGCAATACATACCGTTACGTATTTATCGTCAAAAATTTTCTTTTAAAATATAAAAGACTTTTATCGACCAACTCAGTTCGACTTTATTTTTTATGTTTGATACCTCATAACTTTCGACTGGATGAACGGATTTAAATTATTTTATTATTTGAAAGCACTGGTGCTTCCTGTGTGGTTCTATTGCAATTTGGTTCTGACAATGGCATCCATGTCTAATATCAAAGTTACAGGAATATAATAATAGTTTAATATACTATTATATTTATATAATAGTTTAATTACGGTGATCATAGTTAATATCACTACGAAAGCGAAACTATGTTACAGATGAACATTAAAAATTTTTGTATTTTCAAGAAAAATAAAAGTGATTTTACTTTTACATATAATGCAATAATTTGTCGCTATATTTATTAAGATTTAACAATTACTTTAAACTAGTGTTTTAGTGTTATCGCTTCGATCAAAATACGTCCTGTCCAGTTCTGTTCTAAATCGCTATCTGCACCAACAACCACCGAGATATCAAATGATCTGTACGCAATACAATAATTATATTCCAACAGATTAATCACAGCACAAGGCTGAACAAGTTCTGTGTCCGCCCACAGCCCTTGGACAATGCCAGCTCACATATCACCGCTCCTTTGTCCTGGAGGGTATGTTTAAAACTTGGCATGGACAAAGGATCCATACATTCGTCCATTCGAATTGTGTGAAGTAATCAAAAATGTTTGATTAAAATCTTACCAAAGGCTTTAGTTTAAATTAGTCCTGCTAAAATTGAAAAACAACTGTCAAAAGAAAAAAAATATTACAACTCGTGTTACGAAGAAAACCGACTTCGAAGTTTTCGCGCACATTCTTAAATTTAAGACTTACACACTTTTCTCAGGGATGCCCTTATCAGAATTTAACCAAATTAAAATGGGATCAAACAGGAAGCATCGCTTTCAAATAAAAAATGAATCATCCAAATCTGTTGACCCAGTCGAAAGTAACAAACATGAGAAATACAGTGGAATTGAGGACTTACTTCTTATTTGAATTCGGTTGAAAATAAAATATAAATTGTAATCTTATAGTTTACAAAGCATTTTCTGTAGAAACATTGCTGTGGGAAATTTGCAATGTAAATATTTATGCTTGAAAATGAAACTTTATAGGCAAATAAGCCTATCCTAGCCGTCATGTTCCTTGCAACGTTATTGGCGAATTAAGTCAGCACGCCAGTAGGAACCAGTAAAATGGTCCGAAATTGGAAACTGCGTAATCCAAAATGTTCAGGAAATCTAATAAAGTTAGTCGTTACGTTCTGAGGTTCGCAAAATTGGCATATCATTATGGTTATTCATGCGAAATAACGTTTGTTTATTGTAACCGAGGTATTGCATTTCTTAATTTCCATATAGATGATTTATAAAACAATATCTATGATGGGACTTCTATGCTTCTGAAGTAGCCATTTAACCCAACTGATATAGAATAATCCATGGCTAAGCACGTTCCACATACAATAATGGATACTAAAGTTGAACTTACACACAATTTTAAAGAGGTGTTGTTCTACTGAAAATTAATTATGAACTCCCGAACGTAAAGATATTTTATTTGCAGGAACTTTATGGATCTGTGGACTTTATAAATCGTAATATGACCCAAGATTGCTTGATAGTAGAAGTAGATATAAATAAAATGGTGGTAATGGATATACGAGTAGGCAATAGATAGTACGAGTAAGTGTTAGCACGCGCAGAATATCAACTTACGAGTACAGGGCTTGTAGGACTGATTCTGAATCGAAAACTGTTCTACTATGTCGGTATATGAAATTTTTTTAGAAAGAAACGTTGAAGAATTTAATCAAACAGCTATTAAATTTATCGAAGCTTTTCTCCTTTCTGTCACTAGGATTTTATTTAAGAATCCAAATTCAAATAAATATTCTCCTAAACCATAGAGCAATGCACAATGTAACTTTTGGACGCATATCGTAAAAAGTCGCATATCGAAGATAAAACTTCTAATGTTAAGCGATTCGATAACTTTTGATAGCACTTTTGCTCATAACTCACGCTTTCCCTAAACCAGGTCCATTTCATATTCGATGCATTACTCGATAGTAACTCGATCCGCGCATGTGGTGTTACCGTAAATCCATTCCGGAATATTCCGGTATATTTCGGTCGGAACAAGGTGAGAACAGAACGATTTGAATTGATAATGGCATCCATAAATTTACGTATGCGAGATTTTATCAACTTCTGTTATCTATGACCTGAACTTAATACACTATCGAAAAATGTTTCTAGCAGAAATTGTTGGTATGTTCTGATAAGAAAAAAATAAAATGTGGATATTATTTGAGCATAAAGGTAACTTATTTATTTATGGCTTTTTGGATATCTGAACTAATTAC
>DWQK01001714.1:0-14821 GCA_018231225.1 Noctuana stator
CGACTTGTAGTTCCAGAGATTAGCGCGTTCAAACAAACAAACAAACTCTTCAGCTTTATATATTAGTATAGATATAGATTTAAACCAGCACGGTCCCACTGGGCAGGAGTCTACTTTCAAATATGAGAAGGGATTTATAGATCATAATAGTCACACTTTACATATCATTAATTGAAAAAAGAGAAAAACTCGCTATGTATAAACAATATACCTATTTATACGCTCATTACTTACCCAAAATTCTTAACTGGAGAAGCATCACTTCTAAATTCATTGCGAACAACAATGCGTCCATTGTGCTTATCCTGTCCCGAAAAGAAAAGAGAAACGATGAATGTGTTATCACTTACATTACAAAGAATATTCGCCTTATGAATTACCTCCGGCGGGGGCCCGTGTATACGTTAAATTTTCATTTTGTTTATTACCGACAAAGTACCTGTACCCGCACCTTGGAGATGTAGGTAGCTATTTTAAATCAACCAATTTAAGAAGACGTTTAGTAAATTCGTATGAAGGGATTTCAAGGTCAATAAAATAAATTTCATAATATTAGTTTACAGAGGGGTATTGCGTACATTGTTTAAGCACTTACTAATTTCTGATAACAACAGTGTTTTGTTTTCCTTACCGTTTGAAAGTTACAAATTAATTAACATTTGAGTGTTTTATCATAAGTCTGAGATAAAACTGTTCCTCCGTAACAGTAAATGTCAAGATAAGTAAGTACGCGTAATTTAGTAAAAACATTTAAATATTCAGAATTTATCTAACGGCTAATGGAATAAGAAATTTGAAAATTAAATGTTTTTTTTTAAAGATAAACTTTAGATACTATTATACTTATACTATAGTTAATACAATGTTGTGTTTAGTATTTTTACTACTTCGCTTTTTTAATCATTATTAATCAATGATTTAAAATAGAATGAAAATAAATCTTCGTAAAACTTCTAAAAGAGAAACAAAAAGTACATATTATAATTATGATTGTATTTAGCGTTTAGTTTTAGGTATTACTTACCTAACACTTAAATTGGAATAAAGCTAAGTAAATAATATATTATAATGTAAGTGTATACGTAGGTATACCGAATAAAATATGCAAATTAGTTAATACAATAATGTATGTGTAAGCACTATATTAAATGTGTTTTACTTTTAAGATTATAGTGTATATAAATAAAAAAAGTAATAATTTGTAATCCATAGAATCCGTCCTGAAAAAAGTAGAAGAAACCTTAGTGCCAGATAATAAATGATACGCTTTGTGATTGTGGTGCTTGGAACTTGGCAATACACTTACTCGTACCTCTCGTGTATTTTACGGCTAAATAGTACGAGTACGTAGTCTGATTTATCCACGTTCTTTATAAATAAACTGTTCATGTTAAAATACATCTATATATACTGGGTAGTCTGTGTAATTTATTATTTACCATTTCATTAAATGTATGAGTCTATCGCGTAAAAAGGTCCCTCAAGTGCCTGTAAAACCACGAACGGTCGTCGTGTGCTTCATAATTTTGCTGGATGGTTACTGTTATTATGTTTAAAGAAAATTAAATGATGAATTTAGATTTCTGTTCTCGGTCTGGGTGTTTGTGTACTTATTTGTCTTTGTATGTGTCCATGGACACACTGAATTCTAATGTGGGGCTGAGTGTGAACCGTTAAAAAAAGGTTTTAAAGAAATAAACTTAAAAATAATAATAATATGCAACTTGTGTCCCTGTAGCCGAGGACTGGGGAATGGGGTTATGGGAATGTATAAGAAAAATAATATTAGAAGAAAAATAAGGTATTTATACTTGAAATGTCTTGCATTTATACTTGAAATGACTTGCATATAGAGTTCCATAAATTAAAAGTACACAAATTTTACTTCAGTAAAGAATTAATCTTATTTGTACATACCTACTCTTACTCCGCAAACGATATAAAACTAACCTTTTTATAATAAAGTAAAAACAATAATAATATAGGTAATAGTAACACACCTTTTGCTTGCATCCGTTTTTACACTCTTTTCACTTTCCATATCGGAAACGAAATGAAAAAAAATATATTAAAATAATAGCCTACACAGAGTATTATAAACTATACAAACTGAGACTGCTATGCGCCTGGCGACTCAATCACTAAGGAACGAGTATTTTATTTAATCAATAAACACATTTGTCGATAAACATCTTTTTAGTTTAGTAGAGAATAATGTGCGTGCTTTAATATGCATATTAGTACATTATATGTTTATTACAAAATTTCACTAAAACGGTATTCATCACCGCTCCACCCATAATCTACTACTAGCTGTGTCATGCGGTTTCACCCGCTTTAAGAATTGTGACGTAACGCTTGATAGCCTATAACCTTCCTCATTAATATAGCTATCAGACACAAAAAGATTTTTTTAAATACGACTTATAGTTCCAGATATTAGCGCGTTCAAACAAACAAACAAAACTCTTCAGCTTTATATATTAGTATCGATGATAACTGCAGTGAACTCTTCTGAACTCTACAAGGAAACTGTGTCGAGAAGTAGAATAGATTAAAGGTAGCTGACAGTTGTAGGTTCAAATCTCAGTTCTTTTACGGTATGAGTAGCAAACGATTTGAAGTGGTCACTACAGCCCATGGACACACGTATCGAACCTCAAACAGGATAGAAGTCCCCGTGGACGTGTTGTTACTCATGAGGATCAAGATGGTCGCCTTTAATAAAAGTATATTCGCCATCTACACTTCCCTAACCGAAACACTAGAATGTGCTTGTTAAGTAACATCAAATGTAAGGTAAAAACAATTACTTTTATGATCAAAACTTATACAATTCTTATTGCAAAAGCGGAAAAGTTGACATGGAATGTGTAAATATTGCCTCTTAATCCTCGGGGAGGGTTAAAAAACGTCAAACCGTTTAAAAAAACCAATATTGACACCGCTTTTATTTTTCGTTCCTTCGTATCTTTTTCCGGCATTTCAATTTAAATTTTTTTCTCTCGTGTATCGTGTTTTTTTTTGTTGGAAAAAAGCTCAGTTCGGAAACCTTGTAGTTCGGGAACTCACGCTTCCTTTAATAGTTTTCACTGTGGGTTAAATTGGAAGTAAAAGTTTTTGTTTAGGCTGTGAAGCGTAGTGTTCAATTCGATTAACTTAGGTAAGTAAAGTACGAAACCATATTTACCGACAGAAACAATATTACAAATGAAATATTATGCTTATTAATGATATAAAATATCATCAATATTATTTGCGCATTTTCCAATTATTATAAATATTACTTGTGCATTTTTGAGTAAACTTTGCATAGGTCAGGGAAATATTACAATCCTAAAAAGTGACACCGCAAAAAGATTACTTTGCGCTGGTTTTGTTTTAATATTGAGTTGAATGTGAAGGACATTCAAATATTGAAATGTTAGAAAATGATTCAAAAGTAACATGGAAATAGCAGACAGTAGAGTCAGTTTATTGGACGAATGGACTCGACTGAGCTTCAAATAAATCAAAATGAACTAATTATTTTGCACTTGATGCGTTGCATGGAGTCTTGAAATTAAGGAAATTAAAAAGTTAACTAACATTAAAACTGGCACGATATGACTACACATCGAGCGGGAAGGTACTTCATTATCTTCCCAACATTGTTCCGCTGTTCAAAAGGTGATACAAAAGTCGGAAGGAAGTCAACCTTGGGTAGATTATGAAACCTTGTGTTATGTTACAGAATTTAACCCGAATTTTATCACACTACGTATCCGATCAAAATTATACGGATTTAAAGATTAATTATACTCGTATCCTGACACTTACATTTTGCATACATTACCGACAAATTGACGGAATGAATAACAAACCTGAATAATTAATCCAACGCCGTTATTATTTTTAATCGTATTACGGGATAGTATGTAGTTCAATCCTTACGTTGTTTTTAAATAATTAATTAATCCATTATTGTATCGTTTATATTAATATGGATTTTAGTAAGAACTTTCTATTTGTCTTTATTTTATGAACGTCTGGAGCTCATAAATTAAGGGAAACGGAACGGTCTCAATGTAGTCGGGCTTTTCCGAAAAATACACGTAAATTAGATCATTTGTTAGTATAAAAATGTGTAAAGAAACTAAAGAAACCTGTAGATGTTGATAGCATATTAAAATTATATTTTTATGATAGCATCATATTATTATTACCTGTATTTATTTTTAAGTCATAAGTGCCCTTAAACAAATGAATATTAAATGTCTATCTTGATGAGATCCCCGTTACACTCTCATTAAAAATTTAAAGGTCAGACAAAGTACAGAGTTCCAACTAAGTTTTGTACTTCGGGTCTTATAAAACTTTAGTAGCTCCTATCAAAAGTACGGTGAATCGAGCTGTGAAAAAGTTTAATGTTATAATTGACCTTGTCTACACTTTGGGTATATAAATTTTAATCCTATTAAGGAAGAGGCTTATTTCGCATGAGCGATTTAGAGCGATTGAAATGTTTGCTGTTTCGTTCTCAACATAAAGGATACCATGAGGCAAAAAGCACCTAGTTTACAGTGCTTTTCTTTATCTTATACTAATAAAAAATGCAATATTTGTGTGTATAAATATACATATATTTGTAATAACGTTTTCGAAAACGGCTCTAACGATTTCGATTAAATTTACAATATGCGGGATCCGAAAAATCGATCACTGTCATTGTTAAGTAGAACTGGGATTTGAACCCGGTCCTCTCACATAAGAGGCCTAATTCTTAACAACAGGGGCCCTATCCGCTATGATACATCAGATTCCTTATCAATAACGTGTGATGTCATAACGCGCTTAAAACATAAACGTGGGTTCGAAACGCGCCATGCCACCAAAACTATATAAAGAGGGTACACTACGTGTGACGCGCAATCGTGGCATTATGCAAAATCATATGCGCGTCGCGTTACGTGTCTTTAATGTCATAATGAATATTATGGTCCCTGGGCTATCACAGCTGCTTAAGTTAAGCACCCAGCCTTTTATCTAACTGATTTAACCTAAACACTTGCTGTCACTAATTACAGACTGGAAATCGATCTACCGTGCTAGGCCTTAATCTAATTCGAAGTGCGGGACACGAATCGGCTTTACGTGATTGTTGATTTTGGCGCCTAATTACTACGCTAGGGTTGAAATCAGATTGGGTCTCGAAAGTTTCATGTGAATAGATATCTTAGCTACGTACGAGTATACTGTAATATAACACATTGTTAACGTGTAGCCAACGTTAATAATGTGTAGGTGCTCGTATTTTGACGAAAATAAGGAAAAACATAATTTTGTATCTACCCATATCAAAGCTACACCAAGGTTTAATTTAATTTCAATATTCACGGGCCCTCGTGTGGTGTAGTAGTTACCACGCCAATCCCCCATTCTGTGAGTCCCGGGTTCGATCTCCGACGGGGCAGAAATTTAAATGATAAATTTGGATTTCTGTTTTTGGTCTGGGCGTTTGTGTATTCATATTTGTATGTGTCCATGGCACCCACGACAAAGCAATTGTTAATTTAGTTTGCCCACCTGTTAAAGGAAATATGCTTTGAACTACCTATACTTATACATAATTATGTATTTTGTCTTTGACTTCATTTTCATATCAGCATAATATAGTCTAATAAATTCCGTCTCAACATCCGGAGGCTTAACGAAATACTCATATTTCATACAGCGCTGTAACGTTATTAACGACTAAGGTATCTATTACAGCTCTTCTAGCTACGTGGATTAGAACCTTAAAGGTCTATTGACAAGTATTTGTATTCTGGTTGTGGCTCGCTGCCTCCCATATCTCTTATTCATACGCACGTCGTAAAAACATAAACACTTAATGTCTAGGTATCTAGCTATCTATCTTACCTTATCTATCTTTAGCTTCTGCTCGGGTTACCGTCTGCGAGTATTATAAAAGCAACTTATACCTATATTATTATTACTCTCTATTATTAACTAAGTTTCGTATAAATCTAATCCAATCGTATTCGTGTGAATAATTAACATGGACCTTATTTTGGTTTCTTATAAGTGATGAGAGTGGTGCTCATTGCATAAAATTTTTTTATCTCAATGACATATTACCTATAGACAGACTAATACGCTAACATTACAAATGGCACGAATATTTAGTAGAAATCGTCGCCGCGCCGAAGTTTAAGAATGAAATGTTACTTTCGTACTAAATACGTTTTCCTTTCCGTCACACTTACAATATAATTTGTACATTGTTTAAAAACACACGAAGGAATCGTATTCACATTTTTACAAGCTGAAAATTCGCAACGACAACAATGACATTATAATATTGAAATCAAAATGAATCTCAAAGTCGGCCATTTTCCTCGATTTTATGTTGTATTGTATTTCCTCGGTTTTATGTTGTATTTAAAACACAGAGCGAATACCGCATACCCTATTTACGAGTAAACATCGTAGATATAACCTGTCGATTGCGAAGTAGTTTTCATGTTTATTTCAAAACATAGGTGTCGATGCTATGTAACATTTTAAATGCGAAACAAACCTTCTGATTTCTAAGATGAGATGAGATAACATTTATATTAATTTATCTCACAAGAAAAAGAAGAATAAAGAATTTGAGTAAAAGAACACGGCTAATAACGAAAATGAAACACCATTTCGTTTTCATCAAAATTTCACCTGTTCCAGCGAGGCCCATAAATGTTTCCTGATACCAGAATGTCTTTGGGGCTTTCCCCTGATGATTAATGTAGGTGAAGCTGCGTCCGGTCCCTCTGAAATTTTTATGTATGGCCGGATCCTGGCAGACGGGTCGCGGGGTACCTTTATGTTTCTTTAAACAACCATAAGGGAATTTGTGCGTGTTGAGATTGTGCTTTTTATTGGCTGTCCTATACCTTATATTAATTAAGATGACTTGAAGAATTCAATGTATACATACATAGAAAATTTTACACAGATTTTTATATCATAGGCAACGAAAAATGGTACTAATTTCTGTATATAAAACTCATAACAGCATCTGCAGCTTACCTACATGCTTATACGCAATAAATTTTGGCCGTACATCCTGCAGTAATGCTAATTTAATCCGTGCAAGATTTACCCTAACCATAGACAAATTAATAATTAGACTATTCTATAGTATGTGTAAAATATCTATTAAATATAAAAAATATATATATAGGTAAGACTGACCGCCTGCTTATGTGAGAGCGCTTATTTGGAATTGGAAAATTTTTTGGCATTTCATAACCCATTTATTTAAGAAAAGAAAAGTTTCAAGCTACATATTATTTAAATATATTATGAAAAATGTATAGTTACATATTGTATTTTATTGATATTAGATCACAAAATAAATATCACGCGGGCACAGGTAGTTGAATAATAAAATAATAATACGTTTAAACACAAAAATAAACTGCACTTATAGGCAAAATAAATTTTCAGTCAGTTTTTCTTTACTGAGTGACTATACCATAAGTGGCATTTCTATTCAAAACTATTCTATGGCACGAACCCACCTGAATAATCCAAATATGTATTCAGCAGATTCACTATTATACCTCAGATTTATGTTGCAATGAATTTCCCTTTTTGTTAGTCTTTGAAACGTAACATCTTAACACATCCCTTTTGCAGATTATATTCAATTGCTCGGAAACAAAACTGTTATCATTCATATATCACAATCATTTATTAATGGTTGGTTTCATTTATTCTTTATGAATGGGGATAGTGGAAAAGTTTCTGAACTCACGAAAGTTTCCGAATAAATTCGAATTTGCTGCCAATTTTACTTTCTGGGCTGTGCCTTATCAAAACAATATGAACATTTTCATTTTTCCATTCTCATTTTTCTAATAATTTGTTTCATTGGAAAACTTAAATCTGAATTAAAAAATTTAAGGTAGGTATAGATAAATTATACACAATATCCTTTTACATTTCAAATACAAAAAAAAAGAATGACACATTTATTTCATAAGAACGTCACGGAACAAGGAACAAACAAAAAAAAAACAAAATCAGAAACATAATCTTGTACTAAAAAAAACTTTAAATTTTACAATAGAACAGAAAAAGATCTTAATATTATATTTCCCGGACTTTCTGTAGCTCCGAAGCGAATCAGAAATAATTTTTAGAATTACATGATAAAATCCGGGCATTTACTTTCAAAAATCGTAAAACATTACCAACATAATATATTACCTACTTTAATTTAATCAAAGTAAACCAAAAGCAACAATGTAAGATCCTATTAGTTCATAGCAAGAGCCGAACTAATATCATAAGTAAAGTGCCAAATAGTAATTGAATCTGGGATCATGAATTTCATGAATTCACGCCGAGGATATTGTTTCCAACCTCCGAGGAGTACCCTTGGTATCCCACTGGATATAATTACTAATATTTGGTTAACCTAGCGTACTTTGGAACTATTGTTTTAGATTTTAACGAAGATTATTCGGGTGGCGCTGGCGAATCTAGAATAATATTTTAGTAATAGGGGTGTAGACACTAATTGATAAATATAATACCCTTAGAATAATAGATAATACCCTTAGAATAATAACTTCTAAGATAATACCTAAACAAAATAACCTCTATGACATTGGTGAAGCTTCACAAGCAAAAGACGTTGTATGAACAAAAACTGCCGTTTCATTACCAGCCGTTTGGCAAGTTTTGTGGCAAGTTGGTGAATGCTGGCCACACTGTGAAGAAAACATCTCAGTTCTCATTAATACCAACAGCTCCACGTGTGATCTTGAAGTATGAAGCGTTGAGTTAACATCAGGAAACTTGCATGCCTCATTTGGACGATAAAAGAAACAATAATTTCACATATTAACTTTTTATTAAATAAAATGTCTTTCGTATAAAACACAATCAAGTTAACGAACGTACAATAAAAGCAATGCTCTGCAGTTATTAATTATTCGCTATGAAAATTGAACGAAGGAAATAATAAAAAAAATAGAAACCTGAAAGTTCTGAACAATTGTATGTAGATGCTATAAATTTAAATATTTTATATTTTAAATAGGAATAAGAATACCTGGTTTAGGAGTAGTGTCAAATGATTTGTAATTTGTTCAACTTGTGACGCATATACGACTGCTGCACGGGACGTGCAAACGAATTTATGTGTGTTTTCAAGTATTTTCGTATGGCAGCTACCCGAAAAGGTATGTGAAAGTAGCGCAGTCTTTGAAAAGCCACGTCCAGGAAAGGAAATTCTCCGACGTTCTCCTGAGAGGTGACGATGGTATGATATGCTCAGATGATAAACAATATACTTTCTTTACTATAAAATTCATACGAATTCGGATCCAAATCCCATACCCTAGAATACAAATTCCCATTAACCGAGAGAACTTGACGTTGGTTTAAAACAAGAAAACATTTTATTGTTACCCATTATGCCGTACAAAGGCATACAGACGCTTGACAGGTTATTTTCCTGGGAAATGAAACAGTGATATTGTGGAAGCGGTTTTTAATTCTGGATGCATGTTCGGAGTGAAAAGAATACGCAAAGAGGAACCCGTAGAATGGAAATCACTTTAGCAAGCGGCAAAAGTTCTGAGAGAATAATATGAGGCTGGAACAATTGGTAAATTGTATGGTGCTTATATGGGAAGGGCAGGACAATTCGTTCGAAAATATAAACGTCTTACACCCATATTCGTAATTATCTACATAGGACTCGCTCGTGAGATTGGTTTATTAGCTTGATTGTAAAGGGAACATAACCTTCAAAGATACCTTACACTCACACTCATAATGCCACAATGGGACTCTCTAATTCGTAGGGTATACAAACAAAGATAATTAAACAAACAACCAGACTGGAAAGAGAAGTCTAAATTCATCATTTAAACTTGAGCCCCTCAGGGAATTTAATCCAGGACCTTCCATATAGTAGTCTGGCGCGGTAACCAATACACAGCTGGAAATGAATGCTCTGGAATTTAGGTGTCCTAAAATAAAAATAAAAATTTAAAGAGTAATTTTTTTATCATAAAAATCATTATAAATTCATTTTCTCTTTAATATTCTAAATTTTAAACGTTTGCTGAGAAATTTCTTTTCGAATGTAAAGTTTATATCGCTCAACTCAACGATATTGAAATCTGTGGCTCAACAAATGTATTTGATGACTTACTTCTATTAAGTTTAACCTTGAAAGACTTTGATAAAAAAACTGAATTCGCCATTGTACACGAATGAAAATTGACGCTAACTGACAAGTTTGAAATATTAAAAACAAATCGCAATCTCTTTTATCTTTATTTCAGCCTCGGACTGAATATATCAGTTATTAATAAACAAGGTGTCAATCATAGTTTTATTTTATACGTTTGTAAGAAAATTTATACGAGACGCTGTTGATAAAAATCGCGATACTATTAAAGGAGATGGGATGAGTCTACTTTTACGTAATATGAGAAAAGTTGTAGACAGTCTAATAACTTAGCAAAATGCGGATAGATCTAAGTAACAGAGACGCTAAAATTAAAATTACTTAGTACTTCAAAGCTTTTAACCGTGATGATATCGAACTAGGTGCTTCTCAAATAAAACATTATGTATAATATTAGTTTATTAAACACAGAATTACGAGTACCTGAGGCACCCACACACACACCCAAGCATACTCACTCCCACACAAACACAGACACTTACACATAATACGAGTATACACACGTTGTATGTATTTGTACAGGCGTTTTAAGATAGATCTTACATGGAGCTCGCACAAAACTCCACGACTTCGTAAAGATACTATTGCACGTTCATTTGGTTCACGTTTAAAAACAGAAGGCAAAATTGTTTGCGAATCAAAAGCCAATATCGCTGCCGATCAATACAAACAGCTTTTATACATTTGCATAATAGGATTTCGTGGGACCGCCGAGTTGCGAAAGGTTGTGGTCTCTCTCGTAAGCGTGTTCAGTTTTTAAGTATGCAAAGTAGAGTATTGATTTGTGTGCTTTTTGGGCGGATTGTGTTATGGCGTGACGTCGTTATTGTCATCGTCGTGGATCGTCTGATCTTTTCTGTCTATTTTGGCTTTGAACCGATTTCTACAACTGTTGAGGTCCATTTTTACTGAACTAGTTTTCAACTTCTGTGATTCCCACACAATAACAGAAGAGTAAGAGTAGTAAGAATGGAGGTGCCATATCTTATATTTTGTGTAAGAACTATTCAGCTTAACCCTAGCCTAGCCTATTAAGCCTAACTTCATGACGGCTTATGCAGGAGTGCACGGGCGGAATTGACACAGGTAGGCTACACACTTAATTATTGCCTACCCGTAACCATACGGTAAACATCAGCTTTCAAATAAAAAAAGAGTCATCAAAATCGGTTCGCCCAATCGAAAGTTCTGAGGTAACAAACATAAAAAATACGGTGTAATTACGAACTCGATCAAAATGTCGAGTCCTTTTTCATTTCGGTTAAAATTTAAATCACTTGTATCGTGACAGATTTTTCATTCCAAACTCATCACACAGTTCATATAGCCACAGTCTGCGGGATAAAAATAAAGAGCTCCACATAAACTTGGCAATCGCAGTGAACGTTTGTTTTTATTGTTATCTGAATCTGAATACATTCCCGTTTGCCGTCATTCTCTCCCTATCGGCTATCTAAATGTACCATCAGACAACACTATTCAACACTCTACTTTTAGTACATTTTTTATTATTTTATATTAAAGACACGTTCTGATGTTCGTGACAACAATGAAATCACTTAAAATTGTTATAATAATATTATTAATATTTTTATTTATTATTACAAACGTATTATGTACAAGAGATAATTCGTTGGTCCCACCGACGATGACTAACTGATGGATCAACGCACAGCCTAAATCGCTGATTGTAGAGACTTAGAACTTGGAGGGACTATTCTTTGTATGACATAGGCAGCCAATAAGAAAGGATTTTCCGAAATACTACTTCTAAGAGGGTGAAAAACGGAGGCAAAGTTTCTATAAAACAACCAGATTCCTGGTCCAGTTAATTATGAAATCATCGCCGACGAAGTCGCGGGCATAAGCTAGTAACTATATAAGATAAAGAAATATATAAATCACAATCCCTCCAAGGCGACAGAAGAAAAATGGTAAAAAACACACTAATAACTTTACTAAGACTACTATAAAATGAATTGCTTTGTTCATTCTTTTAATTTACTTCCACAATAAATCATGTCATAGAATAAGAAATGATCACAATAATTACAGGAGTCATATATCAGTGTGGCGATGATAAACTTAGACTATAATGGCATCAATTATTTTGATTTATGAGGGTAGTTCAACACCGATTTATTTTGCAATATTTTCTCTAACAAGAAAACAAGATATTGTTATTGATCTAAGTGCTAAAAGTGACCTTTCTAAGAAATATGCAATGAAATGGTATTCACTATAACTCTGCCTTTTTTGTTAAGTTTTCATGCCTAAACTGCTGAATCAATTTTGATGAATTACTGACATAAGAATCATCAAAGTCGGCCCGGCCCGTACATCAACTGGTCTCTAGAGACAAAAGACACAAAAAGATTTCATTGAATCACGTATACAGGTAATACTTAATACAAGGATATTCGCAATGCGACCAATATCTATGATAGATGAATAGCAGTCTGACCACAGCTTGATTTATACAGACCTGCCCCGCGGTCATTATACGCTCGACTTACTGCTGATTTATGAGTTACCTTTTCGGAGTGCGGGTCATTATTTAAGGAAATCATGCCTTTATCCCTATAAGCTTTGTTCTCCGTGACGTTGCCTGCAGCGAGAAATAGTTTAGTAGTTTTATGATATTCGAGAAAATAAAGATTTGGAAATGATAAAATGTGAGTATTCAGTATAATGTTTTCCTGTAAAAATGTAACCTTATGGTTATACTTCGGTTTACTTCGGTTTAGGTGGTAGAACTTGTATGGTTCGACCAGGGAATTACCACTGCTGCATCCATGTCTGCCGTGAAGCAAATGAAGCATTCATTTGTGTTTCGGTAGAAATGCGCAGTTGCCGGCCACACTTACACGAGGCAACCATCAGTCTCCGGGGTAACTACATTCGACCTCAGGCAGGATATGAGCCTGCTTGAGGTTGGATGTGGATGTCCATGGGCGGCAGCAACCACTGCAGCGGCATTGTCGTCTGCTACTTCATATCATAAAAAAAAAACATTAAAAAACAATAACTTTAATGGGTACATTAATAATAGTTTGATTGCATTTGCACACAAAACTTGCTTTACGGCGGCGGTGATTTTACGTCGATGATGATGGTTTGAAGTAAAATTAATAACCAAAACATAATTATAGTAATTAAATTAAATTTTGGTAAATGTTCCACTGGAACGAGCCTGTAATATTGCAACAAATAACAACAAATAACTCCTTAACTGAACTTTATTATTAACATACTAACATAGTACGGTAGAACACTCAAGATAGAAGTAATAATGTATATCGTACTAAACAGAATCCGCCTCACAAGATAACGAAGTGCCGGCCAATCTCGTGTGTGTCATTCAAACAGATTTAGGACCCCAAGACGGATTGCTTGGCTGTGGTGAAATAAAAAATAAATCAACAAGCGAAATCCCTTAAACACGTAAAAGAAATTAAGCAGAACCGCTGCGAAAATATATATAAACGTATATAAGCTAGCATACTTTAAAAATATTTTTGTAATCAAATTTCAACAATTGTTGCGGAAAACTATAAAATACCTATTTTTAATATACCTACAACGTGTTTCGGTTTTTGATAAGGTAACAAAAGTTCCCCAAATTCAGTTGGACGGATCCTTTTATTGATTCGAACGAAATAAAAATATGGTTTATAAAACATTTTTTATTCTATCTTTATAATACTATAAATAATGTTATAGAATTATTTATTTATTTTTTATGAACGGTGGAAAGTTTTTTACATTATGAATTTAATTCGATGCAAAAATGACGGAACAGCAGAACATTTTTCCACTTTTAAATCAACTCTACAATAGTTATTATTATCATTTTACAACGACCATACAATAATATACTGTATGAAATTATGAATGAGGTAGTTTAGATAAATGAATATAACGGAGATGAGTCGTCCTCAACGCGAAGGTGAGGGTTTTTAAAAAATGAAAATTCATTTCGACGTAAAATAATATCTCGTCTCTAGACAAAGAATAATGGAGAGTTGAGAGAAATGGATATTTCTCGAAGCGAACTCTACTTATAATACATCGTCTGGATCAAATTTGAGAGCAATTTACTTGGATCTGGCAATAATGGATCCGCACTTGCTAATGTTTTTGTTCTTTGTTCCTTAATTTACGCGCTTCTGCTATTGCACAGTTTTGTAATAAGAATTTTTGTAAAGATATTTCTTAACAGAAATCGTTCTAGTGACTACCTCGATCTACAATAAGTATCATTTAAGTTATATATAACTTCATAATTCGGTTCATTGTTGTTCCATTATAACCCCATTGTCAGCTGGCTAGGTTTCCTTGAAGCGTCCTCTAGCATTAAGCTTATATTACGGAAAGCACGGAACCCTAAAAATAGACAGTCATGGTTTTAACCTTAATATACTCGTAAAAGAATATCGCTCTATCGGAATTTGTACTTTCACAAGAATGCCTACGTCTTAAAGTTACATAAGTAACTAATCTATACTAATATATAAAGCTGAAGAGTTTGTTTGTTTGTTTGAACGCGCTAATCTCTAGAACTACAAGTCGGATTTGAAAAAT
>DWQK01001715.1:0-14821 GCA_018231225.1 Noctuana stator
ATCTCCTCGCAAAACAATACGTTTCAAGACACAGCCGAGATTTAGCTAAATAAATTTATAAAAATAACGTAAAAAATATCCAAAAAAAAACAGCGAAATCAAGTCTTTTGATGAAACATTTTAGGTTAGCAAAAAATGATACATGAATGACAAACATGTCAGACCTTTTTCTTCCAGATGACATTACTGCATATCAATATTTTCATTTTCAGCGGCTGCCCTGGTGAAATCAAAAACTTTTATTGTTTTTTTTTTATATAAATAAAAAGGCGTTTGCTTTAATGTATCCAATAAGTTAAAGGTTTGTTGGAAACTTTTTCTGTCTCAGAATATCCCGTAAAAAAATATCATTAAGTTGAAATTTTATATAATTTTTACAATTTTTTTGTGATACTCTTACCTGATTTTTTTAATTTTAGTAAGATGTAATAAATAAGGATTTGCTATCGTGTAACTTCAATATAAAAATATGTTTTTATATAATGCTGGCTAAGCAAGCGCAACCTTTTGCAGCAAATGTTTAATGTGACTATAAGGTGACCTATGAGTCCGGAGTGACCCTTTATATATATTTAAAGTGTTCTTTTGTAATATTTATGTTATTTTTCAAAGGAGCCTCGTTCAGGTTCGCGCTTTGTAAATAAAACACAGTAACTTTCTTAAATAATAATATTTTTTTTAATCCTATCCATATCTTAGTATTCAAAAACTTATTTATAAATAGGTATTTACAAACTAATACGGTCCACATGCACATTATAATATTGAGTCTCAAAATGAGTCTTCGTTTATACAAAAATAAATTTAATAGAACTAATTTGAATACACATGTGCCATGTATTGTTTACAATTATATGAGAAGGATTAGTTGAGCGGCCTGCAGACTTCTTTCGCGTCAATGCCATCGTGTCGAAGTCTTGATAAAAGACTCTTGTACACCACTGGTGCGAACGGGAGCACCACACCTCGTTGTTGAATTTCACCTGAAATATATAGGTAAGTTGTATGAACGAGTATATAATATAATAAAAAAAAGTTAAACACTTATTTCTAGAAATTTAAAATGTATTAGGCCGTTCTGTTTTCTGGGTTTCATATGGAATTTAACAGGAATTAGTATGACGTGGTAACTTAGTCTTTTGAACTCGCTTTTTTATATTTGGTTTTCCGATTTGGTTAGGTAAGGTTATAACAACTTTTAGGCATGATCTCTCTTTGATGTTTATGAGAGGAAACCCGCATCCAGGAAGAGTTATGATAATACTGGTGATGATGCTATAGCTGATGATATTGATGCTAGCGTTGCAGCTGCTGGTGTTGATGATAACAGTGAAGAATAAGGTGATAATGATGGCTATTGGCTTTGATAACAAGTGTTGCAACTTACCGTCTAAAACCATCTTGGCCGCGATGGCAGTGGGCAAGCCAACGGTACGAGCCATCGCGGTATGGCTCGAGGGATCTCCACGCACCGCCATTGTCACCTCTCGTCTCTCCTTCTTTCCGTCGGTCCATGTGACTCCGATCTCGTGTCGGAGCACTACGAAGTCTGTTTCGTCTTTTTCTGTAAAATCGTTTTGTTTTTATGCCATAACGTTAGTTCAGTATAAGGAGGAAGTATATAGTCAACATCTATAGTGTTTATATTCAGTAAGTAATTTTATCTTGTCTTTGTTTTTGGTTTGCGCAGCTGTAAAGAGAACAAGCAACTCACCGAGCTGCAGTTGGTTACTAAGGTAATGGCTGAGGGTATCAAGCGGTGTGCCGAGCTTATGGATGGCGACGTCATCGAGCAAGCCGAGCGATTCGAGCGCTTGCGCACCCGCGGCGCCCACGCGCTCCGCGAGCCGCGTGCGCAGGTTCTCGTAGAAGATCGACGAGTCCACCAACCCCAACAGATCGCAGGCAAATTGCCGCTGAAATTTTTATACTTCTTTAGACGCGAGAGTTTCAAGTTTTTATTTCTGTTTACAGTCCCTATATTTTTGAATAATAAGTGAAATATATTTGCGGCGTTTAAATAGTTGTATCTGGTTAGTCGTAGCCCAAGCCCTTTTACTCGTGTCTTGTTATAAGGTTGTATACAAAGAGGATATATATAAGATATAACCTCTTTGGTTGTATATAAAGAACCGTCAACACCTGTTACGTACCACACTACACCATTAAGATTGTACCATTGAGATAAGTAATTAGTGTCACGTAAGTCACGTAACTTCAAATATCTAATAATTACAGTAAATAATTTATTACATTTGTACCGGATATGAACCTTAATTTTTAATCCATATTTATTAAGCAAGTTTGTTAACTTGCTTAATCTTCCTAATACTGGTGATTCCACGGGCTCAAGCAAGGTGCATGCAAACTGTCGCTGCAATAACAAGCGAATATTTTATTGGCTAGCATAAAATTATTAGTTTAAAAAAAATTTAAAACCCCAGCATAGCTGCGTAACCAGGCTCTTTTTACTTTAGATTTTGATTTAAGATCTACGCTACGTATTCTACTACACAATATACCTACCAAAAGTTCTAAATGGAAAATTTCATTCGTTTTTACGTAAAGGGAAATAAAAAAAAAACACGTTATTTACACTTGAATTACGAAACTATACACAGTCGACTAAAATTGAGGGAAATAAGAAAGACTAGAAATTATCTAAGTAAACCCTATTAAGAAGATAATGCAGTTTTCTCTCCCTTCTTACATGAAAGCTTTGTTCTGATTTGCATGCTACTGTAGAGTCAAGAGGTCCTAACTTACAAGTACGTAGTGAAAAATTTATGGATATATACCTAGTTGCATAATTCCGAAATCAGCAAAGCATTCAAAAATAATAATAAATGCAATTAAAACCAACATACCCAAGTTATGTTCGGGCCATCAGGGTGCAGAGCTGGGTGTGGATTAGGATCTATTAAACCGAACAGCTGCATAGATTTCATTGTCTCTGCGAAACCTGTAATTCAAAATAAGTAGGTAAATCCTAAATATTATTTGCAAGACCAAAATAAGATGAACTTCTGTAGTCATCAGTACCTTTATAGCGAATTGTTCCTCTGAACATGGTGTGGGCGTCTTCAATGCCGTACAATTTCGAGTAAATGGTACTGTCTCTGTTAGGAAAGCCTTCAAATGCAAAGCCTGGCAAGAAGTCCAATTCGCGAGCTACAGACATAAGCTCACCCCCGCTGAGCACTTCTACTATCTAGAAGAAAATGAAACAGATTAAAAAGGAAAATCCAGTAGTCGACGAAATACTTTACGTAATGACTGTTATAAACTATAGATATAAATATAACTCATATGGTTTTATTTTTTACTTTTTGTATATAGATATATGGAATACTAGCTACTTTCAGTAATTTTCCTAGATATTTTGAGTAATTTTCAAAAAGAAATTTCATACCTGTCCTTTACTGAGATATTTGGCTCCAGATATGGTGTTCAGTAAGACACCACGTGGGCTCCATGAAAATTTATACCTTAATGCGTTGTCACTAAATTCTGGCGCAGGCAATCCTATTACAAATAAATCAATTGTTATCGAACAACAATTTGGCAACAGTTAATTCAATAGGAAAAAGTGATTAAATAGGTAAATAATGCGGGTTAAAAATTATAAAAGAACGGAATTAAGTTTTCTTTTGTCTTTACATCTTCATGTAAATGTCTATCGTCTATGTACGTCTGCAATGGCAGACATTTTGTGCTACAACGTTTTATCACGTCAACTGAACAAGTGTTTTTTTAGCACAACTTTATCATACGAGGTCTGATAATACTATTTCTTAACAGTTCTCTTACTGTGCCATGGCACATCAGTCCCTCTAAACTGTGTAAGTGGTGTTTCTATTTTTAAAGATACTACATATTTACCTTTTTGTGTCTTAATAACTACACGGTATATCACTCTTCCTATTGAGCGCCTACACTCTACACATAGCACTCAATTTTGATATTTAAACATGTGAATCAAAACTACAACTGTTAGTTTACCTCCACAGTAAGATACAAATGAGTCGATTCTTCCTCCATGGCTTTGAATATCATGAATGCACTCCAGCGCCAGAAGGTGGTCGATACCTGGATCTAAACCCACTTCGTTTAGTATAGTCACGCCAGCTTCTTTCGCACTGAGAAAAAAAAAACAGTAAAACAACGGACAACTTAAAGTTGATGGACATTCCTTTACATGTTATAACTCATACTGTTCGTAGGTACATACGAGTAATACCTACTGATAATGTATGTAGGTACAATTTTATTTTAATGTGTTTAATTTTTAAGATTGCAGTGTATAAAATTATTAAATAAAATAAGACGTGCATGCGGTGATCCAACCCGGACCCACCGGATCAAGAGACTTAAGTTCAACCACTAAGCGAACATTGCTCGCTAATTTATTACCTTGTAGGTGGTAGAGCTTAGACAGTTCGCCCGTGGATGTCCACCGCTGTTCTCATTACCCACCCAGTAGTTGCAGTGACGACTTAACATCAGGTGGGATGCTTGCTCGTTTGCTTATAAACTATTAAAAAAAAGTTTTACTCACGCTTCGTGCACCTCTTGTACTTCGGGGCGGACGTAGGAAGCAGTGACCATGTGTGCGCCAGTAGCGACACATGCGCGTGCGACGGCGCCATGCAGCTCGTATGGGAGAAGCGACACCATGAGGCGCGATCTCGAGGCTAAAGAGTGAAGAGCGCGCTCGTCGGTCGCCTCTAGATACTCGGAACGAACCCCGTAACGCTCGGCGAGGGCATCTGCTTCTTCTTTTATTTGAGATGCTGGAAAAATTGATTTAAACTCTTCTTTTAATAATGTTTAAATAATTTAAAAAGAAACACATTGAAAAACAGAGTCGTCCTGTAGCGATTTTTTTCTGTCTTTGATCCATACGAGTAACTCTTTGTAACTTAAGACCTTAACTTTATTTACCTGTTTTAAAAAAAATTTGTTGATTTTAACAGGGCATACCTGATTATGTAAAGATTTTTAAAAACACAGAATCGAGATTAAAAAACTCTATTAGGCTGCGTATTCACCGAAGCGGAGCGAGACAGCAGAGCGGAGAAACGGATAAATATTAACCAATAACATTGCACAACTCGCTGTCAAGTCAACTACGGAACGGAGATATTGTGCAATGCTATTGGTTAGATTTATCCGTTTCTCCACTCCACTCCGGTGGACAGGCACCCTTATTCTTTTTAACTAACAAAGAATGTTTAGTTTGATGGAATTTTACATTGTGCCTCTATTCTTTTACAGTTCCAAAGTTTCCAAAACGTAATAAAATGGTGATGTTAAACGTACCAACAGTAACAGCAATATTCTTGTCCTTCGCGAGATATTCAATGACCGGTGCGGCCACTAAGCCGCTGCCCAAAATCACCACCGGACTCTGCTGGTCATTGCCCTCTACCTTATGACGGGAACGACTGAAACAGTATCAATATGTATTACCTACCAGCTGAACTTTTATCTACCATAATCCTCAAAAGTTATAAAGAATCTATTGAGTTAGTACTACGTAGCTACGAGTTGAAGGGCTGCGTAACTTTTGGTTAGGATCATGCTCCTAACATGATTTAAGGAGATGATGAACTACTTCAAACAAAATTTAGAGAGTTTACTTACGTATTAGCCATCCTTAAATCGTTGATATACTCAAAAGGCGGCGTCAATTTACCATTACTAGTAATAATTGCCTGTAACAGAACAAAATGTAAACGAACAACACGTATAAGGGTTACGCGATAAATGATAAAATTATAATTATCAATCCCGCAGTAAATAGTTTTATCAGATATACTCGGAAAAATACATGATTAATTAAACAAAAGGAGGAGGTTATCAATTCGACTGTTTATATCTGTTTTTTCGACTGGTTGAACGGATTTGGATGATTCTTTTTTTGTTTGAAAGCTGACGCTTCCCATCTGGTCCCCTTTTAATTTGGTCCAGTTCTGACAACGGTTTCAATGAGATAAACATATAAGTATTAAATTTAAGTATAATAATATGTGCGCGACAACTTGGAAGTCGAGTTTTTTCGTAACGCGAGTTGTAGTTAAGCAATATTTACCCCTTGTACTACTGATGAGAAATTGTGTTCTTCTAATGGCCTAGTCGCATCTGAGTTCATAATATCTTCAGCATAAGGATACAAGAGATCTCCGAAGAAGTCTGTCGATTCTCGAGGTAGTTGAGTCGGCATATTATCTATTGAACAAACTAGTACTCCAGGTCCCTTGAAACTGTAATATAGAAAATAAAGAATTAAAAACTTCCACTGATGTATAAAAGATATCCAAGTAAGCCACCTACAACCGATTTACTAAGTACTACTAAATGTGTAAGCAAAACGGAGTCAATTCAAATTCAAAAACTTTTATTCATCATAAGGTACACGTATACACTGCATGAACGTCAAATAATTCGGTACATCGGCCTTAAGCGCCCTTTTGGCTAAGATACGAGTAGGCCGGGAGAAAAATGCCGGCGGAAAAAAAAAATTTATAAAAGAGTATAAATACCTTTTGGTGTCCTTGTTCCTATCTGCGTCATAGAGGCAGAATGGGGTATCGATAGTGGTGCATTCATTCATGAACTCGATAGAGCCGCCAGGATCTGCGGATATGTCACAGATTGCCAGCATTCTGAAAGAGTACAACGTTAACAACAATGTTACAAGAATGTTTACTAGAATTTAGGTTTTATTTTTTGAGGTATTTTTAAGGTCTCAGTGTACATAAATTATTAAATAAATAAATACACCAAAGGTACACTTTGTACAAGGACTCTAGAAAAAGGCCTACGAGTATATTATAAAAAGTGCATAATACTCGCAAGTTACAGAATGAACAGGTGATCTCCAACGATAGGCGAAGCATACACATTTGGAACACAAAGACGACCTTGGGAAGTAAAGAAAGTGATACATTTCAATAACTTTATTTATAAATTATTTTTTGTCAACAAAAATGTAGAGGGGGCTCGGCGCACGGGCCCTCAATGCCTTTATAGTAAAGACGGTGTTGGTGATGTCTTGAAATTAATTTTGCTAAATTTGCAGTTATAAAAACATATTTATTCGACAGTGGCTGCAGTGAAAAACAGTAATACCTAGAAATGGGGCTCATTTCGATTGGCTGGAAGAGCAGTTTCTTGATAAATGATGATAATAGTCTGATGAAGTTGGAGATTGAAGTTCTAAAATAAAAACATACCTTCAAACAAAAAGTTTTAAAAAATAGTTTACCTTTACTTAGTAATGCTATTAAAAAGAAACAAGAATCTCTGTAAAATGCAATACAGACTATTGTCTATTCTAGTAAATAGGAAGAAATTTTTTTTGCCTTAATCCGTATCTATTCTCGTAGAAATGTGAATGTCGTATTTACTAACCTATGTGGCAAAGCTGGCGCACCAATACTCTTCGGCAGCCACGGTGTGTGTGAAGGCACTAGGAGGTGCTTGGCGTCTGGAATCGTCAGCAACTTGGGACTGTCCACGGCCCAGTAAATGCAATTCACAAGGACTGATGTGTACGGAGCAATCTGTGTATGTATATTCGTATAATGTTATAGTTGTCTTTAATGTATGGGAAAAGCGTTATTTTTAGTTTGAATTGTATTCACTTTTAGAAGGGTTAAAAGGGTATCTTCAAACTCTGTTTGCATTGCCTTATCTATCGTCGCAAAGCCGATGTATCGAATTATGTGACGTTCATCCAGTGTATACTTGTACCTTATGATGAATAAAAATTTTGAATTTGAATTTTGAATTTGAATTTGCACTTGTGATGAAGATCAACGTATTGTTTAGTACAAAGTTGTTTCGAAATTGTAAAAAATGTACGTACTCGTATAGTATAAGTAAGAATATTGCCCAATGTAATGTCTCTAGAAATAAGGCTAACTTAAGTTAATATAATTTAATCCAGTTCTTCAAAGGTTTAAACATATTTTCAATTTTTCGGTAACATCAATAAACTAAAAAAATGTAAAGACCCTTTACCACAGTATAATTTTATATACATAATAATATGTACACCGGAAAAATAACTATCTACTCACACCCACATTATAATCAAGTCCCTTTATAACGCAAGATAGCGTAGTGCGAAATTTATCAATAAATTTATAAATTATCGCGCCATACTTCGCACGCACCTTTGCGACGCCCACAAAAGGTTTTAATAAAATTATTATTATTATCATGATATAACTTGTAAACTTATCATAGTAAGAATTACGAATACGAAGTAATATTTGATACAAAATATTGTATTGTCTATAAAACTATTGTATTGTTGTAAGCAAATTACCGATGTATCTACTTGTACCACCTATACCTTGTATAAAAATCTAATATTATTTTTTTAAAACAATATAAAAAAGATTGAATAATAAAAAAACGATTATGAAACAAATTAATTCTTACTTATAACAATTACAAACATTCAAATACCTATTCGTAAGGCCATATATTATTAGTATACGTATACATACACATATTACGTATTGTTTAAATAGGAGCGAAATTTGCTTGCAATGACCTATTTCCCTGACCGATAAATTTTATCAAGTAAATTAGCACGTATTAGTATTTACATTCTTACGAATCAGTACTCTGATAATATTATTTTGTTGGATAAGATAACGCTGGCGGCCATACCTTGAAAACAAAATACATATAATTTTATGCTATCCAATCTATTGGTACACTAGTTTTAGCATACTTAATAAAATAATTATTGGTTACTTAGAGGAAATGGGATTGATACACTTATGCCAAATGTATCAGACAAAACATCGTTTTATTCATAAAACAACAGTCATACTAATTATTTTTGTACATCAAGATTAAATAGATAGAAAAATTTAGAAATGAAGTTACAATGAACAGTTTCCATTTAGAACCTCAGTCCTTAGTATCAACTTTCGCAACAGACTTGTAAACACAGTTTTTTTCTGGCGCTACAAAAAGCTCTACGAATTCGTAGGCGCTACGCACGCTACGAATAATTTTTGACTTTTGTGACTTGGGTGTAATAAGATTGACTTTTGTATGTGTGTATCGGTGTATCTATGTGCATGACTGAATCCATTTTGATGTAGTTTGTTTTGGAAAGTTGAATTAAGCCGTTTGAAGACCATCAGCATAATATAGTCATCCTAAATAATGAAAATCATTAAAACCATTTCCAAACTAGCCGAATTAGCGAACGAGCACGACGGCCACCTCATGTTAAGTGACCTTGACCGGCACTATATTTTTTTTCGTAGGTCGGTACTACACATACAATATAATTTATGTTAAAACATTTTACTAACCTTTTGAGCGAATGTTGATATGTACCGTTCAGGATGTTCGTCATATTCTTGGTGATCGTAGCCACCACCGTTCTTCCTCACCAGGTGGTGTCTTCGTCGTACCTCGCACCCATATATTTTATTGGGACCTTATAATAATTACTCGTTTTTTTAACAAACTCAACAAAAAAATTCAGTTCTTGCAATATTGATAGACATTTTAGATGAGAAAGCGTATGATGGGGTTATCCTACTTTCTGTATTGTACGACCTGTCCCGTATCTGCCCTAGTCTTACGTGGCTTGGCCCAGGGTAAAGTGCTGCGAAGGGAGCCACAGTTACTGACTATTTCTATTTTTTTTTAATTTACGAGGCATCAAACAGCATTTTTGGCCGGGGGACTTAAGTTAATATGGACTACGTATCATAAACTTACTTCCATGTTCAGCAACTTTCCTCAACATTTCCGGAGGGACATACTCGTGTGGTAACTCTTGAAATATTTCTTGACTTCCCTGTGTAACAAAATTACTTATTAGCCTTTTCACACACAATATAATAATATAGTTTTGTTCTAGATTTTAAATAGGTTAACGCTACTTCTTCTAATACTTGTTCTTAAGCAAAACAACGCACGAATGTTATAATTTTTTAAACTTGAAAGTACTATTTTTCAAATGTTATTATATCATTAAGTATTAGGTAGGTACTATAGTAAAAAAATAATTACAGCGCATGAATGTTGTAGGTACAAATATGTGAAACCATCGTGTGCACAAGTAAGTTAGGTACATCGGTTTATGTGTAAAATGTTGTCAACTTTACCTGAGATACGTTTCCGGAGCCGGTAAAGACAAAGGTGAGAGGTCCGAGAGATTTAGGCATCATGCCAAGCGAGATCTCGTAGCCGGCATCGCGTATAGCCTGCCGAGCCATACTGGAGTTCCTGTAATTGTGCGCTGGACCCACGTGCTAGAACACCACAATTGAAGATTTAAGAGTGGTATGCTCTTCGAACCAGAGAAGAACTAATTATTCCCTACTACATTATTGGTGTGGTTAGGAGGAACTTTAACATTGAAGCTATCATCTTGGCTCTGCAACGTATTTCCGTTTGACCATATAGTTCGACTAAAATAACTGACATGCACTAAACTACGGTATTTAAGGTACCTTCATATCTTTTCGGTCAAAACGGTTGATATACCAGGTACCTACCTAGTGTGGTAAGAGTAGAAACCCTGTATATATTAAATTATTTATTATTATATATTAAAGTGTAATTTTTAGTATTCTTTGATTTACCATAAATGGAGTATGGTGGCCTAACGCCAGTAGCCGCAGTCCCAGCCCGTGTAGGATGTTGATCATCCCGGCTACACCTGCGTACTTCCCGAACGCGACCACGCGATTGCCAGAATCATCCATTAGCTTCTCGTAGTCGATTAGACGAATATTCTGGAAATTTTAGCAGATCTTAGTTCACAAATAATAATAATTTCTCATAAGTGTGGTTGGAAAATGGTCAACAAATGAATTATATATTGCAAATCGAAATTGTTTCAGGTAAAAAAGGTCTCGCATCTACGTATTAAGGTAAATTGATTTAATTTCATTTTTCAATTAAAAACCTGAAAGACTACAAATTACCGTAATATCACTGCAGCAAAAGCACTCTGTCATGTCTAATATCTAAAAGGTGTTTTTTAAGTTCTTTAAATTGTGAAAATTTGCATTTACATTTTACATTAAATAAATCAGGTAAGACGTAAATTAGCGATACCCCCTTATTCGTATACTTTATTACCTTACCTTCAGATTATAAGTTTACCTTTGCCAATATAGCATCTAACATGGGCATGTTAGCTTCCTGTGCCTTAATGGTGTGTGAAAAAAAGCAGTAAGTTTTGTTCGGGATCAGCAGATCAATTGGTGTTTGCTTCACGCCAAAGATCACGTTAGCCTCGCTTATATCTTCCTGTACTACTGCGCCGGAATTTATATATGACTGCAATCAAGTTTATTAAGTTAGAAGTTTTTACAACGTTTTCTGTGCTTCTGCTAATATGCGATGTAGAGTTTTCAGAAGAATTACTTTATTATTTTCGACAGTTATAATTATGCATCCGTCTCGTATTACCTGCATCGGGTACGCACGGCGGTTGGAAGGCTGCACTATAACTTTCACCCCTTGCCTTACGAGGCGGTTCACGTTCGTTGGTGCGAAAGGTGCTCGTCGTTCCCATACTGACTGGTCTTCTCTTCTTATTGCTATTACCCGCCTCGGCTGAATTCAGATTAATAAAATTGTAGGTGAAAACGCCCAACCAACGGGCCATCTGATGGTAAGTGGTTTCCGTTACTTTGCATGTCATGTTGTCTATGCTATATTTTGCGTGGACAATTCGATTCTATTTTTATCTCAATTCCTTAAAAGGTAATGCTTTATCAATTCTAAATAAAAGCTCAATGCAAATTAATTACAAGTAAGTACCCTGTTCTAGGTTAGTCCTGTAGTATAATTATATGCTGTAGTATGTATATACTGTAATGTATATATACTGTAGTGTATATATACTGTAGTATATATATATACTACAGGACTACTAAACATTACATATATGTAATGGGTAGTGAATGAACAGGCATCGGCGTCTAACGGAGCCCCTCTCCCACGGATATTTTATGATTACTTTAAAAAAACACAGACTGTTTCACACACAGACAGGGAGGAGTCCCTATATTTTGAGGAGAAATGTGTAAACCAAAAACTTTTACGAGGTACTTTAAGGTAAGTACTCAGCAATCATTCATTCTCACAATAACATTATTATGCTTTCATATTCATATCAATATAATTTTAGTTTAAGCAAGTCATTCCATTCCATAAATCATAAAAATAACCATTCCATGAAAATACCTATCTAATGCCGCTAAATATTTCAATAATTAAAAATAAAATTTGCAAACAATTTCATAGCGATAACTGCGCCACAATCACCGTCATAGTTATTTCAAGTGTTTCATGTTTGTATATCTAAAGTAAATACTAATGTAATTGCAGACTCAGGTGTGCTGAATAAACCGCGAGAAAAAGTAACAAATATATGTAATGATAACGAGCCTACAGTGGTTGTTTCCATCGTAACATTACACTATCGAACCGTCAAGTCAAGATAACACATAATTTCTATAGCTTGCCGATAGCCCTGCCCTGCCTAAATTAAAAGTGATTAATGGAGTTCGAAGCGTTAAAACTTTATCTTGATAAGTTTTTACTGACTCAAACTTTCGTTTCTTAATACAACGCTGATAAAATAAAGAGTAAATATTTTAATAGATTTTCAAATAAAAGTAAATTCTCAAATTGATTGTATTTTTTTTTCAAACTATAGGTACCTCTAGAGATTAGCATTTTACACGTAGGTACGAATTTTTCCTAAAATGCTACGAGAGTTGATTTTTAACTTCAAACACAGGATGTTCTTTATTCCTCGGGTCCTTTTTTACGTATATATGTACGTTTCTATGTATTTGAAAAAAAGAACTTTCTTTATGCCTCCAAATTGGCTATATTTAAATCGAAATTATGGGTAGGTATAACACACCTAAAATATTATGAACATTGTAAATACCAATGAACAATGCACATATAGGTATTACGGTGTCGTTAAAGAATATCACTTATGGGCATCTTTTAGATGTACATTAGTAGAATGTTACAAAAGTAGTTAAAAAAATATATAGGTAGGTACCGGAAAAAATCAATACAACTTCATAATAAATAATATCAACTTATTTGTAAATGCATAGGGACCTTTAAAAATCTTTAAATAAATAAATATACCTATATATAAGTCTTAACTTTATTTTATATTTGGCAGAAGAAGTAACATACCTAATATTTAATTTTTGCGATCAATATTATTATACAAAAGTCAATTAATTTGGTTTAGGTACTATAAGTAAGATATCGTCTTAATCACTATTTTGATTTAATTAAAAATAAAACATACCTTAGATGTTGAATAGAAATTAATATGTCTTAAGATGTGGCTCCTCGAGCGAAATATCGCCGATTTGTAATACATTCTATTTGCGTATTGTCTGTGATGATATTTACATTAATTAAGACGGCAAAAACTGATAAGGCCAGAGGCAGGACCGCTCCGTTCGTTACGAAGTGTATAAGTAATCTATTCTATTTGTTGTATTTTAGTGTCATCCCGTACGAAGTTTCTTCAGAAAACACAATCGGCGTGGCATTATATCTGGTAGCGATTACGATAGGGCGTACTTTGTTATTCGATTAATGCTACAATATACTTACATAATCTTCGCGTATTATTAGATAACGGGATTTATGCTCAGTACACATCAAAGATAGAGGAAATCCATTCCGGCTTTTATCATTAACAATATAAAAAAAACACTTCTTTTTACATTTGAAGTAGGTAGTACTTATAGGAGGTGTCTTTATTGTTTAAGAGGTAAAATAACTTTCAAGTCGAGATATGCTGTATAGTCCCTCCGTTATGGTGAGAAGTGAGGCCATAGTCCACTACGTTGGCCAAGGGAGGGTTGGTGTAGGCCTGTGAGGTTTGGTGAACATGTAAAATTTTTGCAGTCGCAGTCTCTCTCTAGTTTTAAATACTTTTAAGTAAATGAATTAATATTATAGGTTAAGATTAGGATCTACTGGTAGACGTTTTTCATTTTAGATTAAAAATAATAAATGTTAAATAATAATTAAGTCATCAACATTTTTGTATGAGACCTAACTAGAAAAATATAATATTTACTTTCTAAGCCAAAAACAATTTTCAAAATCGGTTCAGAGTTAACGGCCCTAGGTGTAGGTACTTATAGGTCTTACATGGAGTTACAAACATGTAAGAAAAATATGCAGACAAACATTCGACAAATAAAATTGATAACCTCTTTTATTGTAGTCGGCAGTTTGCTTTGTTGAATTAACAGGCGTTATTAACGCCTGTTAGTTTAACATAGCCTGGCCACTAATCCGAAGTTCCGTTTTTAATACCTACTAATAATAGTAATATTATACTATGTACATACCTACTTTTTAATTGTGTGTTAATTACACAGAACAGTCATAGCATTATAGTCTATGGTAACATCATGTCTAGTGTCTAGTTTATTTTCTATAATTTTCCAGTCATTACTTCACGTCCGAAATTAAACGTCAAACAAACGAAACGTCACGTCACTCACGTCATTGTCGTCACGTTAGTCGTGCGTCCGTCAGTTGACAGTTACAGACAATTGTGAATTTTCAACTTACAGTACAGTTCGTATTCAAGTATTGTTGAAAGTGGTTGTGATATCGTTTCATTTTCTGAAAGGCGTATAATTTTTTATGCGTGTTGTTTTTTTCGTGTCGTTTTTGTATTTATCATACTTCTAGATGTTTATTAATTGTTTTACTTAAGATCTTAATTCAAACATCGTGTAGTAGTTGTTTCCAAATTATG